>APFE030553629.1:6170-17688 GCA_000404065.3 Pinus taeda | reverse complement strand
AATTAGAGCATGGACCATAGGTCTGGGAGCTAGGCAGCGACTGCTGAGGCTCACTACAACCTTAGACCTTCTCTCACACCAAAGCATCAAATACAAGTAAATGGAACGGCAGAAAGTAAAATGGAACAACAAATAGGAAATGGAACAACAGTAAATGGAACAACAATCAAAAGAACTAAATCTCGCGAGTCAAAACCAACTTACTCACACTCTGCTACAACATTCTTCTCTCCTCAAGCAAACTGGATGGAATATACTTTATGGAACAGCACTCATTGATGAATTATAGAACAACAATAATCAACCATATATGTGCGCCTTGCATTAATATAGTAATCTGACAATTAAGGGTAATATAACTATGTTTCTACACAGAATAACATTACTTTCAAATTCCAATAATCGAGGTTTCGAATGAATCAAATGACAGTAATATTCGCACAGATGCTCTGTAACAGAAATAGCTGGTTTGAGATTAAAAGCATACGATTCAACTCTGAAGAGATCCAATTATACAGTGCAGAGTCATTACACGAATTTTCTGAGAAAGACCATTAACGCATTGATCGTAACAAAGCATAGCATAGCATATGAAAGATATATCAGATTACCAAGTAATAAAGATAAGCAAACCAGGCATAAATCACAATATAATGATACAGAAGCAATTGTAAAGATATGATACACAACATAAGTAGCATACTCCACCAGAGGCTGGGCCCTTAGCCGCCAGCGGACGCTGCTGGATTACTTCAGAAGGAAAAGAGTGAACAGCAACGCCCAAATTATGCATTAATCATTAAATGGTGAAATCATTACAATAGTTGAAGCTTTGAGACTTACAGCATAAAACAATCCTTCCTTCCTCCTATCCTATCATGAATCCTTGCTTTTGAATCTCTAATTCAAATCATCAATTCTCCATCATTCGAATCCCTCCATTCTGAAGTCCTCCCCTCTCTGATCTTTGTTTTCATTTAAATAGAGAAAGATCGGAGAGCAGTTACAACATAGATAATTACAACATGATTTCTTTTGCAAAATTGGATTGATTCTAACCAATTGATCAACAAGAAAATATATTTCCATCTAACTTCCAACAAGAGCAAGGTGAATTTAGGTTTGCAGCTGAGATTTGGAGGACGACTGCAATAGCAAATCTGAGAAAATCTTGCTCAAAGAATCTTGTGTTTCTCTCTGTACAAGCCGAATTTGGGCAAACCGTTCTTTCATAAAGTTAATTGGGCCTGTTCTGGACAAAACCCATGTTACGGATTTTCCAGATTCGTCTTCATTTGCTCAGAATCTCAACTGCAAAACTGTCACTCCTTATTCCAACGAATTTCTGAGTTGGCACTTTTAAAAATCAAATCTTCAATCTTGAAGTTACCTTGGAGGCTAAAAATGGTGAATAATGTTACAACTAATTTATGAGAACTATCATTGATAAAAGAATGCATAATCATCAATTTATTAAAAATAAAGGAGAATAAATAATATAAGAGCATAAATCATCATAAAATGGAGTTATATAATAAATTATAATAAATGACATCATGAAGATTAGTGGAAATGGGTGAGATAAGTGTTCAAAAGTGATAATAATAATGGTATATTGACGGCCCCATAATGTTGAACATAGAAAAGAAATTTTTGGATTACTGGCCATTAATGAATGCCATTAACCAACACGATACTACTCACCATTGATGTCAATGAGAGCCGAGATGCCTAAGTACATCTTACTAGGTATTAATAGATGTGCTGAATTTGAGTAACCTAGAAGATCCGGAAAACAGGGGACATTGATGTATTCCCACTGTTTATTAGCGAGAGAACTTTCCATTAAGCCATGCGAGCCTCAAGGTACTTGAAGGATCTCTAATTTTTATCCTAGATGATGTGTCGGAGTTGATGGGTCAAAACTTGTTAGAAGGGAGGGCTTAATGAATCCTCCATCAATGTGAGTATGAAATAATAATTTGAAGAACTATAGATGGAAAATTTGCATTGAAGCAAGTTTTATTCAATAGAAAGGAAAAGGAAAATGGGGTGACTCAACTTTGTAAGGGAGTTGAATGAGTTTATTATTTTGGTTAAGGGTGAGTGAAAATGAAGCAGGAAAGTATGAAGATTGCAAGGGAAATGAGTTTTTGGTAGTAGGGAGATGGATATTACGGATCGATTGCAAGCTTAAAATTTGTAGCAATGATAAAATTGGTATGTGTTTAGTAGCAATGGTGTAGAGGATCTGATTTTGCATTGAATGATCATGCTCTTCTGAAAGAAACTTGGTCTTTAAAAAGGTACTCATGCATATAGCGGTCTTCTTTCATCATCCTGGAACCTGCGAAAAATTAGCAATTTTTGCAATAAAATGTAAGACTATCAAAAGAGAGAGGTGATTAGTCCCTCTTCATTTGATATATAAACAAAGAAAAATTAGAAATAATATTAATCAAACAAATTTAAGAATGAAAATTTAAATGCACTTTTACCTAATGAATATCATGGAGCACTTGTTATTTTTTTGTTGGTGACTTATTCATTGTGTTTATAACCTAAACATCTTCTCCACACGCTTAATTCTTCATCAATAGACTATAAACCAAATTTGCATAAGCTACTGAATTGTGTCGATTATTCAACTACAAAAAATATGGATTGTTGCATTGCCTTGCCACTTTACAACTTGCAATTAGACTCGAATGGTGGTTTATCAATTATTGCAATTGGGTTTTTAATGTTTGTATGCTTTTATGAAATTTTGATTCTGTAACTGTGTTTGTTCCTTTTCTATAGCGCTCGACCCTTGCCCATGATCTTGTGGATAAAAAAATGCTCAAAATTCAAAATTATTGAATTAGCTTTAAACCAACGCTCAAGCATAGATCTCATTGTCCTGAATCCAACACACTTCGTTTCACTGAAATCCGAATTTGGATGCTCCTAGAATCACATTTTGTTCGTTTTAGGAAATAACAAAAAAATGAATTTTTGAGTTGCAAGAATTCCTAGTCAGTAGTTTGTATGCTAACTGGGTGATGACGTGGCAAGTTTGACTATTTCTCGTCGGCCAATAAGTGTTTGACACTTGTAACTAGTTTATTGGTTGACACATGGATATTTTTTATTAGTTTACATTTTTGTTGTGGAGGGCCAATGAGTGAGTGCCACGTGGACCAACCATTGGTTGCCACATGGCCTCCTCGTAGTGGGAAAAAATTTGTTTAGGTTCAAACCACCCTCCATGGGAATCGAAACCATGACCTCATATAAACCAATCAAAAGCCTTTGCTAATCTGTCTAAACATGTTTCTTGTTTAATAACCATTTTGACTTATATTTAAATTTACCACACACGCTATTTGGGGGATGGGGCCAGGCTAAGGCCTAGCCCTTGACTGCCACCTATGGTTATATGGCCCACGGTCCTCCAGTGCCATATAACCATAGGTGGCAGTCAAGGGCTAGGCATTAGCCTGACACATGGACCCATGAAAACAACAATATGACCAGCTGCTAAAATTAGAAGGGTATGACGGAGGAATGGGGATTAGCCCTTGATTTTCGACACCTGATGTGGTCGCATGGCACCACATGACCGTGATATTCAGAATTGGGGGCTAAATGAATACTTTAATTGCCCTACAATTTCAATCACGGATTGGGAATATAGGCTAGGTTCTCTTGCAGTTTCTGCATTCGGAGCACACATGTCGAATTGTAGGATTATTAACACAAGAATTGGGTAGAAAATTGAAACAATGATATTTTACTCAATGTTTGGTCAAATGAGGTGCAAAAAGAGTCAAAACAATGGTTTTCGATAGTTATGAATCCATTGGAGACAATATTTTTTCAGTTTGAGCTTTCTAAAATCTTGTAATTATACTTTTGATTATGAATTTTGATCTCTTATCGAGGTTTTATTGCAAAATTTTAAAACTAAATTGGTTCAATTTTCTTTTCTAATCTTCCAGATCGCATAGAGAAAAAGAATAAAACATGCTAAACAATTTTGAAACTCTTATTAAAAAACAAAGCAAAATGATTTAATTTCTAACTTCAAATTGTGGCTCTCAAAACTTTGTTTGTCTCATTCTTCTCAAATATTCATTCTGTTTCTATATCCTCCTACAAATGATTAGTGAGTTGGGTGGCTATTACTACACCACCAATAAATAAAATTTCAAATAAAATTAAATATAACTTAAAAACCTAAAAAAGAAACACACATTACCAAACTTGGTTTTATTCATTGATTTTATTCTGCTCTACTCTACTGGAAATAGAAAGATTGTTCAAGTGTATGCATATTTCCAGTGTAACCATGTGCATTACAGGAGTAAAAATATATTCATGCTTAATTTTGAAACATATGCATTAAAGTACATCAAAGCATGAAAAACCAATTATTTTGATAATACAATCAAGAAATAAGGAAAAATGGAAGTGTGATGTGACTTGATCCTTGATTGGAACCATATTTCAATAAGATCATGACATTCCTGATTCCTTTCTTGGTTTAGATCACATTGAATATCCTACTTTATTATGCATTCCTCAATATTAGATTCTACTGGTTTCTCCCCATAAAAAGTATTTCATGATTCTTCAGTCTCTTCAACTATTTGACAAGAGGAATCAAAAGAAACTTGAAGATCTTCTTGAGTAGGTGGAGAGATAGACAAGTTTCTTCATGCGGTTAAAATAAACTCTTCCTGAGAGGCATATATCCCAGCTATTGCTAAGATTAGAGAAAGTTCTTGGAAGAAAATTCCTCAAACTCTTAATTGTCTGTGAATTACTCCAACTGCTTGATAATTCGTGTCGTGCACATAGATTAGTACAAAGTATTGAAAAATTATTGAAATTTAATATGCATCCTAAATGATTTTAATCATGCATCTAAAAATGAATGGAACTATAATGAATTATCTAAACTTCAAAATAAACAGCTATATATACCTCCCTGGCAACGACGCCAAAATGTTGGGTATTTTAATTGTGAGTTAAATGTAAGTCATTTAATTTGCCAACCTTGGGTTTCGTAGATTGATGAGGTATACCTATACTATATGTACTAGGTGGTTATCTTTTAGATTAGATTAATTTAATGAAATTTAAAACTAATTGCAAAACATATTAAATCAACCTATTCCAAACCAAACATAAATAAATTGAAATCACACTTGCATAAAGGAAACCACCTTGCTCGAAATTGAAATCACACTTGCAGAATTAAAATCATACTTGCATAAATGAAATCACACCACACTTGCATAAACGAAATCACACTTGCACAACTGAAATCACACTCGCTGGAAAGAAAATCACACTTGCATAAATGAAATCACACCACACTTTCATAATTGAAATCACTCTTGCTGAATTGAAATCACACTCACACCTAGTGAAAAAAATCACACTTACTGAAAGGAAAATCATACTTGCATAAAATGAAAACACACTTGTTGAAAATAAATGAAATAAAATAACTACACTATGTTACCAATATGTAGAAATATGTGCAAATTGTGGTTGATGGGGGCCCTCCATTCCTCAGCAAACACACTGAACAACTATCACATATTAGAGATAAAAGTGGCAGTATGTATTTCATAAAATGAAGTTACAAGATATTACAAGAATTCTCTCTCCTCACTTTACAAATCACATCTTGGATGGAACATGAAACCTCCAACTAACAAATCTAACACCTAACAAATAACAACAACACTAACTAGTTACAATTGACAACTCTTTGTATGAAGGGTGCACTCCCATTTATACAAAAATTGAGGATAATTATACAATAAATATAGATCCTTAGATCTCTCCTAAATCCACATTTATCTCTTGTGGTTACAACCAATCACATAAAAATGTAAGATACAAATCCTCTCATCCATGATTCTTCTCCTTTGAATGTGCATAGTTAATGATCCACATCTTCTACAATTATTCCACAAATTTTCACGAGTTGGAACTTGAAATTCGAATTGTGGTTGGGTGGCCAAGTAGGACCCTCCTAGAATCTCCAAGTAGGCCGACAATATCACAAAACTCATAACACTTTTAGATACATATGAAAATATGTTAATTTCCTAATATTTAATCACAAATTCACTAAAAATACTTAAAATCAGTGACTTGGAAAATATTAATAATAAACCCATGTGATGATGAAAATGATTACTTAATGTAAGGTTATGGAGCTATAGAGTTACGTAATGAGGGTAAAATGATGGAAATGAAGGTTAACATGGATGACATTTTGGAGGCTAAACAGTTGGTCTGTGAAAAATTGATTACATGAAAGATTGACTTGCTCATTATGTCATTTGATTATGTAGCATGGTATTGACAATTGATATGTTTTCAGTGTTTTTATGAGATAATAAATTGTGATTGATAGATATATTTGGTTGATAGTGCATACAAGCGCATTGGTACTAATGAGTAATTGACCGATCTTGGCATGCTAACATGATTATTGGTTGCAACTGGATTTACTATAACAAATCCACAACAACAAGACCATGGGCATGATTTCTTGTTACTTATTTATATTATAATGTCTCTTACATTTGTGTGTGAATGAAAACAATCTCAAGTAACAAAATATAGTGAAAGACAAAGGAATGAGGACAAAATTGTGTAGTATAGCTTAGATTAGTCATATCATGGATATGCAGAAGAAATGATGGATGAAGAAGAGAGATAAATTGGCCAAGGGGGAGGGGAAAAATATCTTGATTGGATGAGCACCCTAAGGAGCATAAGGGATGAGTTTAGGAGCTTTAAGGATGATAGTGAAAATTTGTTAAGGTACCAAGAGATGAAGTTGCGATAAATGTAGTCATACTCCAAAGCCTCTCATACTTACAAAGGAAAAAGCAACATGAGTTGGGGGATAGCTATAGAGGTAAGAGAAACCTTTAAGAATCAAACGATAAAACAAACAGGGTAGACGGTAGTAGGTCCAGGAAGAGGCATAGGCAGGAGAGTGAAGATACCGCGAGGGGAAATGTAACATTGAGTTCCCTTGAAGGAAGAACTAGCCATTTATAAGGAGTGGTCACTGCCTAGAAAAAAGTACGCACTTGTTCTTGTCCTCCCTAGTTCATTACTTGCATCACTTTGTTAGATATTCTAGTTCTATTACCACAAGGCACCATCATCACTCTTATCATCATCACCATCAAATAAAGAGAGAAAGGGATCATATGTTAGAATAATTTAAGAAGGAAAAACTACCCACCTCTGATTGAGAGATGAAGAAATATGAAGAAGAAAAATGATGGTTGCTTGGCATGAAGAAATTCTTTCGGATCCATGATTATTCCGAGAACATGAAAGAAAAAGTGGCCACCTATAGTCTGAAAGAAAAAGTAAATATATGGTGGGAATATTTGAATAATGTAAAAGGTATAACTGAAGAGAGGCTGACATGGAGTGAGTTTGAGGCTCTCTTCAGAGATAAATACTCTTCAGATTGATACTATGAAAACATAGCTAAAGGATTTTATGAGCTCAAGACGGGGCAAGTTTCAGAAGGAGAATATGTCATCAGGTTTCTGGAATTGTTAAGATATGTGCCAAATATTAAAGATGAAAAGGCCAGAATCCAAAGATTTATAAGTGGGTTTCCTTTGGAGTTGAGACATCGAATGGAATTTCTAGAACCTCAGACTTTAAACGATTCCATTGAGAAATTAAAACACTATTATAAGAAGGAAAATCATAGGCTAGAAACCAAAAGTGTTTGGAGTGCAAAGAACAATGTTGGAAGTCAAAAGACGTGGCCCAAGAAAATTGTGGAAAATAAGGAAGGCATGCACCTAACCAAAGCAAGTCAATTTTAGAAGAAACTTGACCCAATTGATAAAGGTTGTGCACATCAGTCAATAACAAAGAAACACAGATATGAGCTAAAACAACAATGAAAATGTTGGACCTGTGGTGAGAACCACCAGAAAAGAGGTTTTCAACACTAGAAAAATAGGGCCAAATATATACAATGCCTAGGAAGCTCGTACAATGGGTGATGTGGCACAAAACTTGCCCATAATTTATGCGACCATGGAAAATCATCAAGAAAACTACCAAGCATCCATAATTGAAATGGAAAGTAAGTTGTGAATACATTTATTTCCATTTTAATTCATCCTAACTTAAATACAATTATTTCAATTGAGAGCTTGTGGAAAAATACAAATTAGTCACATAATTTCACGCAGAGCCTTGGTTGGTTCAATTGGAAACATGAACAAAGAGAAGCATTAATTATTGTGTGAAATATTGTGCATTCGAGCTCAACGACATTCCAACAACAACACATTTAAATATTCTTCCATTGGGTGTGTACACCATATTATTGGGCATGGATTGGCTATACATGCACAAAACCAATGTCAATTGTTTTGAAAAAGCATTTGAATGCTTGGATGATGCCGGAGAGAGAAAAGTTTTATAAGGCAAGTGAAAGCCAATTTTAGTGAGATTAACCACAATAATGCAAGCCAAATGTGGATACCAAAAAGGCTACAAATTATTTGCTATGAAAATTTCGAGCAATAAGGAAGTTAGTGATAGCGCTAGGAAAGAAGAAATCGAGGTGTTGAGGAACTATATAGTGTTACAAAAGTATGAGGACGTATTTCCAGTTGACATCTCAGGTCTAACTCCTCATAGGGAAGTTAATTTCTTTATTGAATTAGTGCCTAGAGTAGCACCAAAGTCCAAGGAACCATATCGAATGAGCACTCATGAGTTGGTTGAGTTAAAATTATAGCTTAAAGAGATGCTTGATAAAGGCTATATTTGGCCAAGTGTGTCATTGTGGGGAGCTCCAGTATTATTTGTGAAGAAAAAGGAAAGGAAACTTCAACTCCACATTGATTACCAACAATTAAAAAAAGTGACTATCAAGAATCGGTATCCGATTGATGGAAGGAGATTTTGGGGTAAGGCAAATTTCCCCTTTCTTTATTAATTTTCGATCCTGAGGCCTGTGGGTTATGGTCCACAAACCTATTGGAAGCGTTTATCACTTTAAACTCTGGAACCACACTTCATATCAGATTTCTTTATAAACCGGGACCACATCATTTTAACACAATACAAAGGATTTACACGTAAAAACCTGTAAGGCCGGACTTCAAATAATAACACACCCGCATTCTGAAACATTTTGGATCCACTCTTCCACCGAACTCTATCACAATCGCAATGCTCTTGGGTCTGTTTCCTTCCATCCCTTTATTAACAAGCAATGCGATATTATATTACTGATCCAATGGTCCCAATTACTCATCGATCCGACGGTCGCGATTAAATCGCTCATTCGCCCATCGCAATATCGCAAGTCGAAGGACTTCAAGGCTCGATGATATAATACTTAAGAGCTCCAATGCGATTAGGCTCACAGACCCGATAGGATTATAAATCCACCTTTATAGAATTTCAGATTCGGTTATATCGCAATATCGGAGTTTGGCAGTCCAACAAGCTCATTTCCTCTCCACTGAAGCGATGCAATGCGATAGTGTTTCGTGGACTCGATAGGGTATAGGTTCCCGTCAATAAAATTTCAAGTCCGAATTTCGGATCCGGTTCTGTGTTTTGCCCTTATTTCCAATGTAAATCAGATTTATGCTTGCGGGACTTAATCAATGCATGAATTAAAAACCCAGGGTTGACCCGCTGTTAACACGACTTAAGAAATAAAAAGAAACACACCAGATCTATTAAAACTCTGAGATTTCAAAGGAAAACCGATATTTCTCTAATAATACACAGGCGCATCAATCAACACAGAAACACACTTTCATTATACACAGACAATTACATCCTAAGGCATCTCAGCCTTAGTAACAATTCTCCTCTCGACTACATTGTGAATACTCTACCTCTCCCTTTGTATTACTATATTACTCTCTATATACCCCACACATACAAACTTCTATTTTTATAAGAGATCACAATAGTCGTGGATCATTTTAGATGCACGATTTCTTCCCACAATCACCCAAAAAACCCCTAGATTCTCTCTATAGCTCACTATACATATCAATACATGGCAACTTACATTAATAAGTCTCCTCAAGACTTTATTAATTCCATCATTTATTCTGTTTGAAATAGATTTGTCCCTATTTTTCTCCGATGGTCCACATCTCCTCTCGTTCTCCAGTTTGGATTCTAAATTTGATGAAGAGTGCTAGATGCTCCTGCATCACCGATTCCTCTAACTGATTATTTATTTGATTAGTTGAGAGGAGCAACAATCTTCTCCAAAGTCAATTTGAGTATGGGTATCATCAAGTGTGTATCAAAGAAGAAGATATCCATAAAATTGCTTTCTAGACAAGATACCAGCACTACGAGTTTCAAATTGTTTCATTCTCTTTAGGAAAGGGATAATTGGGAAATGAAATCCAATAAATTCCTTCTTTAAATATTTTATAGTATCTAGTGAGACCCATGAATGAACTCACCTTTGAAACATTCCCAAGTGTAGGGCATCCCATAATAGTTTTGATTATTTCCAAGTCTACTCCTAATTTGTTTGAAAAAAGATATGTTTGATCCAGGTGGATATTGGTGGCCACCTGCCAAGTCCACCTGGACCCCCACCATTGTATTTCTCAGCATTTTCAGTTTCCTTAATTGTAGCACAACTTACTATTTTTAGCGGCTTTTCGGGTCTTGAACTTCCAGAGCCGTTTTGAGGCCCTAAACGACATTTTTTGGGGAATCCGGGGGCAACATGGGTCCATGGAATGTTGCCTGTTCTAACAATGATAGTGTTCGAATATATCTTTCTAATGAGCTATTGTACACATCAAACGGAGATCATATGCTAAAGTTACGGCCCTGGGAAGTTGATGTACCAACTCACCCCCAAACGGGGCCCACAGTTTGGCATTTCATCTCCTAGGGTTAGGTTTTGGAATGTGAAGGGTTTTCCATTGTTTCTCAACAATAAATAGGCCTTCGAGCCTCATTGTAAAAAAGTCGGAACAGTTCAGAGACATGTAGCCGCACATCTCTTCTCAGAGATAAGCTACCATCGTCCTAGCTGGTTTATTTCCAATTCTGGTTGTAAGCATATTTCGGTATTTTCCATTAATGAAATGAAGTGTTATTTCCGCTGCATCTCTTTATTTATGGTTATCGCATCTCTGTATTTATGGTTATCTCTGTAATCTATTGCGTTCCTGTTTAAATCCGGATCAGTGGTATCAGAGTGGTCTGCTTTTTCTCGTTTTTTTTCTTTGCATGTCCCCGACGAGGTCAGGATATAAGGAGTTAGGGCTTGAACTGGTCGAACCTTTGCAAGACCAGCCTCTCAAATCCCGATGGCCTCCCATGGCGGACGAGAAGAAAGACGAGGGGGCAGGAGATCCCATCAAAATCTTGCTCAAAGAAGCTCTCGAGCGACAACGGAACGCGATGATGGACAACTTTGCCCAGATCCTTCAGCGGCTACCCAGAAGCAACGCATCGG
>APFE030553627.1:6779-17983 GCA_000404065.3 Pinus taeda | reverse complement strand
TGCAATCCATAGACATGATCCATATGTCTAAAAATAGACTTGCGCCAAAAATAGCTTGCGGGCCCACTTAGTGAAGGCAACTCTTTTCACTAAGCTCCATCATCTTGTTGCAATCTCAACACCAAATATAAAAGATCAAAACCACACAAAGATACTTCTTTTCAAGACTTAAGATCTTGATCCATCAATAGAACTTATCTTTCTTCAAGCGCTCAGGTTCCTCCTTGATTCAAATCCAACTATGCACGATAACCCAATGACCAGTATTCTAGATCTTGCTCTTCATTAGATATTCAATACTTGAGTGCCTTTGCCTAATGATCTCCTCCTACTTTTATAGTCTTAGGCCTTACTCAATACCATGGTCCAAAACCACTTAGAACCAATACCTTGGACAAAATATCTAGGGTCAACACATCGGACAAGATACCTTGGACCAATACCATGGATCACAATGCCATTGACAAAATACCACAGACCAAAACCAAGTTCCCCAATATGTATGCACCTTTTTTTGCATGAAAGTGTGTGTATATGCATACGCGCCTTTTGGTAGTTGAACCCGCATGTATACGTGGCTTGGTCAAGGGGAACCTGCATATATCTATTTTTCCTTCATTCTGAGAGCCTGAATTGTGATCTATCATCTAAGGGAGTTGCCATCAAGGACAACACCTGTGTAATAATGCCAACATGTAGTTGCAAGGTAGCATGCTCTGTATAACAAGGAAAGGTAATTAAAATATTTTTATATTTATTAATCCAATGACAGTTGTGTGTTTATGGTAGTATGTTGTAGGGAATTGCATGGAAAAAGAGGCTGCCATAAATATTGAAGAAGGCTCAGGTTGGGATTTCACTCATGAATCCTTGGAAGTACTAGGGACCACGAGGCTTGAGTCATGGTGTTTGTTGACATTTTTGTGCTTTCAGTGTTTTATGATCTGTTTGTGCTTGATTTGTGGCTTTGACTGTGACTGGCGTATGGCCACGCCACTTTGTTTGTGGTATTATGTTGTTGTTGTTTTTCCACATTTTATTTATCTTTCCTTTTGTTCTTTCATTTTGTGTTATGAGGATCTTGGGAATTATTTGGGGAAAGAGGAAATATAATGGAGCTCGGGGAGAGATAAGTGGAACCCAATAGGTAGTATAAGACCTAGATGAAGCCCGATGTGTAAATAAAGGGATACTAAAGGCAAGAATATGATAGCTAGTTGGGTTGGTTGGGTTGGGTCCATTGGGGTAAATGGACATTGACAAGAGAGTAATAAGAAAGGTGACAAGAAAGGTAAAGTAAATGGGCTTGATGTGATAGATATCTTGGATAATACATACACACATACATACATACACACACACACACACACACACAAACGTATATATATATATATATATATATAATATATAAATATAATAGAGTGTGTGTGTGTGTTGTGTGTGTGTGTGTGTGTGTGAATCCTAATGCCTGATAGGGTTGTCAAAGATATTTCCTGTGGAAGAATGGATGCTTTATGCAAGTGAATGGCATGAAAAGGTTCCATTTTTATGAGGAATCAAGTGGGAAGAGTAGCCCCAGAAGATCTATGAGGTTAGTAACATGTGGATATCATTTTGATAGTATGTGCCTATAACTATGGCTATGTTTATGCTATGGAAGGCAATGTTGAAGGATACATCAACAGAATGAAAGTAATGCGATCTAAAACATGATTTACAAGCATGAATAAATGGAGAGAGTCATAAGCCTGAGACTTGGGTTGTGGATGCACATAGTAAGGCAGGGGAAAGACACTAGAGGCAAGGTTTCCTGGTAGAGATGGTGTGGTCTTGAGATGTGAAACACTATTGTTGTGTACATGTTGTACAATGTCATGTGTATTGTGTAGTCATTGTATTGTGACATGTGTATTCATTGTGTTGTACATTGTGTATGTGTACGTGTTGTGAATGGGATTAGTTCTTAGGTTCCCTAGAGGTGTGGGTATAGTAGTCCCTCGAGCACTAGACAACTTAGGAAGAGGCCAATCTTGAGTTGTTGATATTGAGGGTAGAGTCGGTACAGTCTCTGGATACCCTTGTTGCTAATATTGAGGGTAGAGGTGGTATAGTCTCTAAATTCCCTTGTTGCTTTGGAAAAGAAGAGAAGGCACTAGGTGCTTGTCAGGTTTGGTGACCAATTTAGTGTGTGTACATGGTCAAAAAGGAGAGAAGGCACTTGGTGCTTGTTGGGTTTGGAAACTAATCCAATGTGTGTACAAAAAGGACAAAGAAGATAGGAAGAAGCAAAGAATATTTTGAAGATAAGTATCAATATTTTATTTTAGTTTTTAATTATGCACATGATCTAGGGTTCTCATTTATGATGGTTGGGTTTTGAGCTAACTAGATATGATACTTATATATATGATAATTTTAACAAGGAGCTAATTTGACTTGTTATGACGTGGATTAAACAGAGTTGCAAATGTCACCTTAGTTATGAGCTACCAATGAGGTGTGAAATTGAATTTATTACAATTACTTTTGAGTATAATGGAAAATTATGTGCTTGGTATAGGAAAGCATGGAAATGCCCAATTAGATGTCTGGATTTGGTTACAAGGGTGTTAGAAGCAATAGTAAAAGGAATTGGAACATGCAACAATGTGTTGGTAAATCATTCAAGGGAAGGGTCATTGTGGGACACTAGTACTTAATAGTGTCCGTCGATTTCCACAAGCATGCTATGACTGGTATGATGGTTCGAGGTCAGGATATGCCTTGGTTTTTGGACCGTCCAATGTGAGGAAACCTTGCTGAGGGATTGATCACTTGAGGGAATGGGAAGAACAAAATTGGATACCAAGGAACTTGGAAGGTGAGTGACTGTAGAAAAGGGGGATTGCCCAAGTGACTAGGAAGTAGAAAAGGGAAGGTCGAGGAATAAATTTGTTTTGGTCATTAGCATTTGTGTTTGGAATCTGAAGCACAATGGGAGTGCTCTTGAAAATAATGAGTTGCTAAATATTCATTAAGAGAACAAGTAGCACAAGGATTGTAGTGTTGGATATTAGAGGGATAATTTGATCTTAGTAGTGGATTCTAGACTTCCTAGGAAGGAAGTGAATATGTGGTACTACTTTGAGGGTGGGGGTGCGAGCCTCTAGATACCCTTGTCACCGATGCAAGCATCACATCATTTTATTTGTTGGTTAGAGAAAATGTGCAAAATTATATATGTGTGTTATTGTAAATTCCACATGGAGCTATGTTATAAAGCTCTGATAATTGGTATGTTTGTCATGTTTCGAACAGTTGTCATTGTAAATACTACATCAAGCTATGCTTATAAAGCTCCTTAAGTAGTATGTTTTGCTAGTCATAAGCATCATAGAACACCAAAGATGGTGTTCCCCCTAGGGGAAGTGGTTTGTAATAGCTCAGAGTTAAGTTTCTATGTAAATAAAATAAACCAAGGTCATGGGACATATATTCTAGGATGAATGGGGGGAACATCACATTGGGGGTCACTAGTGGTTAATTAATAGCTATGGAAATCAACATTGGCATTGGAAAAAGAAAAATGGAATAAATGGAAATTAATTAAAGGAATAAAGGAAAATAGGAGACAAGGAAGATGAAGAGCCACAATTATGCATGCAAAAAAAATTAGAGGGAAAATAAAAGGAAAAAGGAAAAGGGAAGGGAAGAGACTAGACATCAATGATAAAAAGGCATTTGAGAAACAATTGATAACTTTTGTGAGTTGTAGCTTTGATCACTTTTAAGAATCGAGCTCTAAGGGAAGAGAGAACAAGCACTTGGACACAAGCAAGAAAGCAAGCAAAGGACAAGAAAAGGAAAGTATGGAAGCACGAGGAAAGGGTTGGAAAAAAAACTACATCAAGAGGACATTGTAGGAAATAGGTTGAATATGCAAATTCATTGTTTAGATTTGGATGCATGGTACATGCATTTGGTTATTTTTTTGTCATTGGCATGGGATTTCATTGGATTGACACTAATTTCATTCTTGCCTTGTCATTTCTTGGAGAGCCATAGTGTAGTGGGTTTGTTGTTTTTGGTTTAAGCTTTGGATAGATTGTAGAGTTTGGTTCTTGGTGATGTGGTCTCAAAAAAATTCCCAAGGGTTGAGGGTGGAGATGGGATTTCTCCTAGAACTATTGATGAATGGGTGGAGACTGGAAAATTCCTCTAGATATGGTGAAGAAAGTCAGAGGAATCCAAGCTTGTTTTGCTGTTAATGATTTATGGATCAGTTAGGTGAAGTCATTGTGGCTGAAGGTTGGGGTGGTTTAACCTCTGAATGCCCTGGTTGGTTTTTTTTTGTTTCTTTTCCATGTGATCCCACATTCATGTTTAGAATATGGCACATGGTTGATTGGATGAAAGAGAGATTTGTTTTAGCCCAATCTATTGTCAGGTGGTACATGGAAGTCCATGAATTGATTGGCATTTTCATATGTTAATATGAGCTATTTTCTTATTGTGATCAATGAGTACATGTATGGGTTATTGCATTTATTTTATGACTTGTTTGTTATAGATTCATTGTAGTTATATGTTGGTTATAGGCATGGTTAAATGATGTGCTTTTTCCATGGATATTGCTTATTATTTGTTAAGTTAATGAATGGTTATATTAATGCGTGGGCTAACAAGTGTTGTTGTAGCTATCTTGAGGGGGCAACAAGCCTTCTTGGTGGTTTTATGACGAAATCTATGAGACAATGAACATATATGAATTCATGACCTATAGCAAATATATTTACCATGTGTTTGACAAAATGTTTCTCATGTGTTTGGTAACTTTTGAGAAATATCTAGCCTTAGTATTCATTTTAAAAATTTATTATTATCTTAGACCAAATTCTGGAGACTTCTGGACTATTCTGGGTAGCTCGTTTATACCTTGCCCTTAAAATCCATATCTAGGTTGCTACATGCACCCTTTAAAATGAGAAATTTCAGTTGTAGCTTCATGGAGGAAGGCTTATGAGTGTGACTAGAGCCTTTTGTCTGCATGCATAGCTTATCATGTGTGTGACTGCATTGTGAAGTGAGTTAAGAAGGTAGCTCTAATTCGGGAAAAGTTGGTCAAGAAATGTTTCTTGACATCCAAGTGATTTGGTGTTCTCAAAGGTTGTGGTAAGTTTTGGGATGGTAGATCCCACTTCCATAAATGGAACTTGGTTGTCGAGTCATGTCATAGCAACTTTCATCTCATGTTTTCCATGAAGAGCTTGTGAAAGCAGGTAAATGTGGGGTGGGGTGTTTATATATATATATATTATATATATTATATAATATATATTATATATAATATATTTATATATATATATATATGTTAATTAACTAATACATGCTCATATAGTAGAAATTGGATTGCACCTTACGTTAGATCATACAACCATAATCGTGCACATTCTTTAATAAAAAATTGCCCCATATTTTGTGTCCTGTAATGATGTACTTTCCAAACAAGCATAACTTCTCAACTGAGATGATTTTTTCGAAAGATAATATATCGTTGGAAGGGTATCAATGGGGCCTATCCACTCATGTTGTACATAGGTTGATTAGGATACCATAGCTACATCAAAATATGAAATGATTTCAAGATCGTTTATCATCACTTATTGTCATATTACTTCATAGACAGTTGTCATAGGTAGTATCACTACTATCTCATACATCCCCTTTAACATCAATGATATCTTGCTATCATCAATGATGACACTATGTGCACCACACTAGTATTTGGAGAGACATATTTTTCTTGGCCAACCTTCTTCATATACACTAGCTAGTCAATTCCTTTTTTCTTCCTTCAAAATGAGTGAATCCCAATATTTTCTTTGGAATCCGATAAAAATGGGAATGGATTTCATTTTCTTTGTTCTACATCTTAGTTCTAGCTCATGTATATGATGAAATCATTCCCTCTATAACATTTTAAAATTGACATACATGAGCATTGATATATAGGGGATGATTTATTTCTTAATGGAATCAAAATGATCTAAAAGAAACAATTAAATTCTTATCCTCCACATGCTGCTAAGGTGATTGGTTTCAAAGAATGGCATTGGTCTTGGATGTTTATAACCATTAAGCCTTTTCAAATGGGAAAGCCTTTTTATGTGAACACAAAAATGATTTGAAGAGTTTTCTTTTCAATTAAAAATTGAGAAAAATCAAATAATAGAATAATGGGGTAAAATATCACTAAACAGTCATTTTAAGGGTAGGGTGGACGAAAATATTTTAATTAAATATATAAGTTTCCTAATATCTCTCCCATCCTCACCCTTCCCTAATATCTCCATCGACATACACCCTAACCCTCATAATAAATTAAGCTTAAGTTTTTTGCTAATATCCCCTCATCCCACCCAAAAGTTTTCTCTAATATCTCACCCAACTCCATCCACATGATACATGTCCTCCACTCTTATATGTATCATTGGAATCCACTTGGTATATCAAACAAGGAGAACGTTGAGTAGACACAAATATTTGTACAACTTTGAGATGTGATTGATAATATGCCACATCTCTCTGTGATTGATAAATTATTGGAAAATACAATTATAACTTTAATTTTTGCTTACCATCTCTTCAGACAAACATAGTCATGTTAAGTTCTACCTAATATCTCTCCAAAACATCATCATCATATGATCATTGGAGCCCACTTGGTATACGAGACCATAACATCATTAAATAGATATAAAATATTTGAGCTTTTAGAGGTGATATACGAGACAAGAACATCATTAAATAGATATAAAATATTTTAGCTTTTAGAGGTGATTGATAACGTGCCACATCTTTCTCTTTAAATGTACACATCATGCATACAAAATATTTTCAGCTTTTAGTGGTGACTAATAATGTGTTACAACTTTCTCTTAAATGTACACATCCCATGCCAAAATTCATAGATATTTTAATAACCAATTCTTGGTGTCATAATTTTTCTAGACCCATGTGTACTTTCATAATGGCCATTGGAAATTTCTAAATACATTAAAGAAAAACTTTAAATAAATACAAATATATTGATTATGAACCCTATTAACTTGATCTAAAAAAATGAGAATGAAAAGCTTATACAATGAATAGTAAAAAAAACTCTCTCACCATAATATGCAATAGAAAAGCTTATGCAATAGAAATCTTAAAATTGAGATATAAGATTTTATATGTAACCAATAGTGTAGCCTATATCTATGTATCTCTGCAGGTTCACCATCCAACCGAATGGCGCCTCGACTCTAGTGGTCAGCTGTTTGAAGGAAAAGGAGGCGGAGCAGCGCATATTATGCCCTGCACCATAAACATCTCTATTGATTTATAGTTCTTCTCTGTTCATTCAAACATCGCTATTGACTTATAGTTCTTTTCTGTTCATTCCGTAATATAATTGGTATGAGTAGTTTAATTGCACAATGATTGGAGAGTATGGTTTCGAAAGGCTGCTTTGATAGGAAATTTTTAGGTGTTCACAACGCTATACTAATTAATTTTATTTTTAGGTTATGTAGTTTTTTTAAACATCATTGTTATTCAAAAAAATTTATACTATCTGTAATTATCTTGTTTGTGGTGTTTGAGAGTAGCCTGTGACTGTCGACATATGCTTTTTTATTTTGTTTTAGATGTTTAATATAATTTTTTTATCTTTTTTACTAGGTTTTTAAAGTTTTTGTTTGTGATTTCATTTTTAAATTATTTAAAAAAGTTTTAAGTTTTTTGTATTTGTTTAGTTAGTTTGTTTAAAATTGTTTGCTTTTAAATTTTGATGTTTTTTAAATATTTTATTTGTGTATTTTTTTTTTTATTTTTATAGTTGTTAAACTTTTTTGTTTGTTTTTTTTCTAATGGTTTACAAGATAATTTTTATTGATTTGGGTTTTTAATTTTTCCTTATCTATGAAAGTGTAGTTTTTAGCCAAACAAAAACAATTTCAAAATGTAATACAGACCCAACTCCAACACCATTTTTTTTTGTCTCTCACATCTAATATCTCCAAAAATATTTTAAATAACTATATCTCATATCCCCAAAATATTTTAAACAACCTAAATCTAAACTCAACTCTCTAGAAAGACTAGCCCTTAGCTAAACATATCTAATATCTAATAATTTTTTCCTCAATTAAGAAAATTAACTCTTAACTAAAGATAAACCATTTTAGAACATATTACTAACTCAACACCACTTTTTTTTTACTTCTTCCGCACTTAATAAATAAATTAAATAACTACATTTAATATCCAAAAAAAAATTAAATAACTTAAATCTAAACATAATCCATTAATAATTTTTTTTAAACGAAACTAACACTCTCTTTTGAGCTTCTCTATGCCCAAAAAATTGAATTCACTTAAAAATCTATTCGCCCTTCATAGTGGGTTCAGATGAAAATAAAAATTTCCATAGTTTTAGAGAGCTGACACAAACCAAACACGGGAAGATAAAATGAATCTTCCTAATTCTCATGGTTTGATTTTTTTCTTTCCACTGAAAAAAATTCATATATTTGTTATGTTATGAAGTATATATATAGATATAATTGTTTAATTACATTCTTTTAGATATTTTTTAAATTAAAATAAAAATAACCAAACACAAAAACAAACAAAATCTAATGATTACAATAGCATTGCATTAATCGCCTATTTTTTGGTTATTACTTAAAGTCCATGTGACTATAGTACCGCTTCTTTAAATTCTCTATCTGCATCAACCTTGTATTCCCTGTGAATATGAGATACCTCCGACTCTTTAATTCTCATAAAAATTGAAAAGTTGTTTTATGATGGGATGCCCTGTCTTATCAGGTTTTAGCCAAATATATTAAAAAAATATTTGTGATAATTTGTTGAGAAAGGAGTATGCTATATTTTGGTTATTAGGTTGGAATAAATATTTTTTTAAACATTTTTTTTAATTAAGTTAAAAAAATTTGATAATTTGATGATAAAAAATATACTATATTTTGATTATTAAATTTATATATATATATATATATTATTATAAATATATTAAAACTGTTAATTATATTATTTTAAACATTTTTTCCTAATTAACATAAAAACAAACAAAACAAACAAGATCTTGATTACCAGAGCATTGCATTAATCACCCATTTCCATTTTTATTATCAGTAAAAGTCCATTTGACTAGAGTAATGTTTCCTTAAATTCTCTATCTGCATCAACTTTGTATTTCCCGTCTATATGAGATACCTCAGCCCTTTTAATTCTCATAAAAATAGAAAAGTTGTTTTATGATGGGATGCCCTGTCTTTTTAGGTTTTAGCGAAATATATTAATAAAAGATTTGTCTTATCAGGTTAGCCAAATATATTAATAAAAGATTGTGATAATTTGATGATAAGGGAGTATTAAGTTAGAAGAGATTAAGATATGGATAATCTCAGTGAGGGGATAGGATTTGGATAATAATTCTGGACAATTGCCTTGAAGATTTAGGTCGAGTTTGTCTTGAAAAAAAATATTTTATTGAAGTTGTATATATATAGAATGTATGTGCAACTTCAACTAAAATAAAATAAAATATTATAGAGAGGGTCATGCAACTTCAACTAATACCTCTTAATATTATACAAAGGGTCCTAATAATATATATTTCCTCAAAATTGATTATTTTTCACTACTTCAACTAATACCTCTTAATATTATACAAAGGGTCCTAACAATATATATTTCCTCAAAATTGATTATTTTTCACTACTACAACAGCTTTAATTTTACTATTTATATGCTTGATCTTGTAAATTTATTTGCACGTTTTTCCTAACATATATTATTATAAATTTTCCTAACATATATTATTATAAATTGATGCATAGCATAATGAAGTCTTTAAATAGACAAGGGAAGCTTTATTTTAATGGAGTTGAGGTGAGTGGTGAAGGTTCACTTGGCTAGGTTGGAAACACATAGTCAAATATATTAATAAAATATTTGAGATAATATGATGCTAATGGGGTATGCTATTGGAGGAGATTAGGATGTGGATAATCTGAGTGAGGGGGATAGGACTTGGATAATAACCTGAGTGAGGATGAGTGAGGGAGCTAAGAACTCCACAATTACCTTGAAGACTTAGGACTTGGATAATAACCTGAGTGAGGATGAGTGAGGGAGCTAAGAACTCCACAATTACCTTGAAGACTTAGGCTAGGTTTTCCTTTAAAAACAAAAATATTTTAATTGTTTTTTACCATAAAAGAATTTCAAAATAAATTTATGACTAATTACATATACATAATTTATGTATACTTTTATGGCATGTATTGCCAGTGGTTATTGAATATTTGTATCTTTAAGACAATATGCATGCCTATACGTGGTTTCTATAATTTTGATTTAATTAGGCTAGCTCCATGTTAACTCGAGATCTACCAACTCCCAAGTGGGATCAAATCTCTTTACACTCTAAGAGAGGTGCCAAGAGGGATCAAATCTCTTTACACTTTGAAAGAGGTTTGCAGATCAAGAGATTCGATCCCTTTAGGAGTTAAGGCAAATATATCAAATCTCTTTACACTCTAAGAGAGGTACCAAGAAGGATCAAATCTCTTTACACTTTGAAAGAGGTTTGCAGATCAAGAAATTCGATCCCTTTAAGAGTTAAGGGAGATATATAGACTCTCCAGATACAACAACCTTTTATTATGGATATTCTTAATTTGTAAATAAAATTTATTACAATATCATAGGTTATCAATACCATATGTCCAAAAACCATAACCTATTTCATATTTTACACATTTTATAAATGTTCTATTTTAATTTAATTTTGTAACAACTTTTTAATTTATTGAAAACTAAAACTAGCATAATTATTTTGGAAATAAATCTCAACACTTTATTTTAACTATCAAAAATATGTTATGCATATTTTGTAGAATTTAAGTTCCTACCATCTATGTATGTATTAATTGCTGATAATTATTATCAATCCCAGAAAATGTAATGTCCTATAAATATTTGGATTTGACCAAAATAAAATACAAATAAAAATAAATTAAACTAAAATAAGATAAATTAATAATTATGAGTCTCAATAAAGCATTTTGACTTGGTCAAATTACATAGAACTAAAAATAAAAATAAAATAAAAAGCATAAAATTAATAATTATATTTATATTTATAATTAATA
>APFE030553624.1:4104-18530 GCA_000404065.3 Pinus taeda | reverse complement strand
CCATAGTATAAGATGTTCTTCATGTGTTTCTTCGAGGCTCCTTCTTCAAATGTTCCTGTCAATCAGTTAGTGAAATGGATGGTGCTTACATCACCACTTGCGTGAGATCATGTGATTCATTTTTTAAAAATTTCTATCTTTTTCCTAATCATTCACACAAAAATTCAAACATCTATTTCTACCCTAGGTTCTTTAACAATTCTGCTGGAAAGAGGGTGGGGAAGCAGGGTTTTTACATGCTCCGTACGCAGGTTCTTACCTTCCGTTTTTAATACCCAATTATTTCCTAACAGGCACTCATCAGATGCACACCACTCTTTAAAAATGGCTACACTTTCCCCGGCAATGACGCCAAAATGTGGAGCGATAAAAAGGTGTCTTTGTAACTCCTAATTACCTCACATTAATTGTCAACTCAGGGATGACTTTTTATTTCAAGAGTGTACTCAATCTGAGGCGGCTATTTACTCAAGAGTAATGTTTTGTAGTATAGTGCTTAAAATCGAAAAGTAAATGAAAGCTGGAAACAAAATCTAATGGGAATAGTAAGAAACTGAAATGTTCTAAACTAAATCATTCACTCAAACAACCATCAATCGAGGATACAGTAGCAATAACTCATTCCTCTAGAAATTGATGCAATTAAAATCAAACTGGAACAAGACAATCAATCTGGGAACAAGGAAGCAATAACCAATGTTCTCTACAGTTGACAGTCCTACTTTAAAGCAATTAAAAGGAAATCAAAATTGAACTAAAGCCACTATCAAATGTAAACTACAAAAACTCTTTAAAAAAAAACTCTTGCAATGAATCAACAGAAATAAACATCATAGCTTCATCTAACAAAAATGATTTATTAATGGAAAGGAATAGCAATGCTAAAATACTAGAATTAAACAACAATCTTAAATGGAACCGAATAGCAAAACTAAGTAATTAGAAAGACACAACAACTATAAATGTAACTGAATCAGCAACCTTAATCCAACAGCATTAACATTAATCATAGTTATTGAAGCAATTGCAATTGCAGTTATATTTGAATAGTAACTTAATTGAACAGCCATTGCAATTATAAATGAGCATCAATTAAATGGACCACAGTTCTTAATTAGACAGCGCAGTATTAGATAAGAATTATTAGCAGTACATTTCAAGTTATAATTAATAATTCTATCACTCACGCAATCCAATTATGATTTCAATATAACAAAGCAATTCTGCGAAATGTTCATAAACAAAAGATTGTTGAACAAAACAATTTAAAGAAATGAAAAGGAAATCAAACCATCACATGGCAGGAACTGTAAAGATATGATACACAACAACAACGTACTCCACCAGAGGCTGGGCCCTTAGCCACCAGCGGACGCTACTGGGCTACTTCAGATAAGAATAATGAGCAGCAACTCCCAAATCATATATTAATCATCAAATTGTGAAATCATTACAACAACAAAAGATTGAGAATTACAACATGCAACAATCCCTTCTTCTTCCTATCCTATCATGAATAATCCATCATCATTATTGAATCTCTAAGTCTGAATCCTCAATTCTCCATCATTTTTTCCATTCTTTTTCCCCTCCCCCTCTCTGATCTCTGTTTTCATTTAAATAGAGAGAGAGCAGAGAGAAGTTACAATAGATATAATTACAACATGATTCTATTACAAAATTGGATTATTTCCAACCATTTGATCAGCAAGAAGATATATTTCCATTCATCTCTCAACAAGAGCAAGAAGAATTTGGCTTTGCAGCTGAGATTTGGAGGACGGCCGCAACAACAAATATGAGAAAATCATGCTCAAAGAACGCTCTGTTTCTCTCAGTACAAGTAGAATTTGGGTAAACCATTCTTTGAAAAAGCTAATTGGGTCTGTTCTGGAAAAAACCCATGTTCCAGAGTTTCCGGATTCTTCTCCATTTTCTCAGAATCTTAACCACAAAACCGTCACTCCTTATTCCAGTGCATTTCTGAGTTGGCACTTTTGATGATCAAATCTTCAATCTGGAAATTATCTTGGAGGCTAAAAATGGCGAATAATCTTATAACCAATTTATTAAAACTATCATTGATAAAATAATTCATAATCATCAATTTATTAGAAATAAAGGAGAATAAATAATATTCATTCATAAGAGCTTAAATCATTATAAAATATAATTTAAATGATAAATTATAACAAATGATATAATAGAGAAGAGTAAAAATGGATGAAATAAGTGTTACAAAGTGGTCGTATTCATGGCCCAATAGGAACCCCTGTCCATTTATAGTTGTCGTGCAGAGGGGCCTTGTCTAGAGGTCATGGCCACCGTCTTCTTCTTTCCTTGAGGACGTATCATCAAGAAAACAAATTTCCTGATTTTGGAAAGGAGCTTACTGAACCCAAAGAGATGGTGGTAGGCAGTGCGACCTCTGGTATCCTATACAACTTATTTCCCAAAGTAACAATAACAACATAGGGCGTTGATTCATACATAGCATGTTGCTTCCACAAGTATGGTCGTCTTAATAATACATCATAAACATCAAGGGGAGCAATGCCACACAATACCTCATCTGTCAAGGGCTTGATATTGTATGGAAGGTGACACTGTTGGCTCACGTGAAAATCCCATCCTTGGTGAAGCCACCCGATGGTGTATGGTTGTGGATGTGTTGTGGTCAGTAAGCCCAACAGCTTCACGACCTCTGCTGAAATGAGGTTCTTTTGGCTCCCACTGTTGATAATGAACTGTAGCAGGGAGCCCTTTACCTGCATCTGGGAGTGGAAGAGATGCTCCTCTTACTCTAGATCTTCAAGTTCCTCCTTCTAGGTCTACGTGGTGGCGACGGTGGCGTTGGGCTCCACATCGATAATTTGCTTCCTTTGTCATTACCCTTATCGGTTTTTGACTCAGAGTCGGAACATGCATATAATTCTGAAACCTTTAGCTCAGCCACCCATGACTGCTTGGCTCAACACTTGTTTGTATTGCGAGTGGAGCTGTTATGGAACTCACACCACTTTCTTGTGTCCTTTTTCAGCTTCGCAGCATTGTTCTTTACTTACAGCTTTGGTGGGTTTTCTTGGGCCGCCACGTCTTAGCTTTGTCCTTTGTTCTTCAGTTTGGGGTCACATTTCCCTTGCTTCATATTCGTAGATCCAAAGTCTCGCTTCTTCTATTTAAACTTTTTCTCGACCTTAACGACATATCAGTATGTTGTGTCGAATGAGGAGATGTTCAGGAATTCTATTTCTTCTTGGATGTACTTGTTTGGGCAGCCATGGTATTTGAGTACCAAATACTGCTCTGAATCCTTGATACCCAACTTTGTGCGAAGGGTATGGAAAATATTGGTAAACTCTAACACGTCTTGGTCCCTTCCCTGCCGCAGTTTGGTCCTCTTTATGTATTGATCTCATAGCTTCCGACATGGTAGTACTTTTTCTTGATGGCATCCTAGAATGAATCCAAAGTGGGTGTGGCTGAAAACAGTGAGCCTGTACTTTCATCCTTCTGCTCACAGTAGGTTTCCCACCAGTCCTTGAGATGGGGGGTTGCTTTGAGAAGAGAGAAAATAATATTTTCTCGACTGGAAAAATCATGAAGAGAAAAATAACCCTCCGGTAGACTTAACCATTTACCAATGGCATCTGCATCTATTTGGCCCTTAAATATGGGGATTTCAAAATTAAATTATACTTTCAACGGTGTGGCATTTCCATAGTAGCTGTTGGAAGCCGATGCGTAGCCCCTAGGTAGCCAGTGAAGGATCTAGGCAAATTTGTCCATCATCGCGTTCCTTTGTCACTTGAGGGCTTCTTCAAGCAAGATTTTGATAGGATCTCCTGCCCCCTCATCTCTCTTGTCATCCGCCATGGGAGGCTGTCAGGATTTGCGAGGCTAGTTTTGCAAAGGTTCGACTAGTTCAAGCCCTAACTCCTTATATCCCGACCTCGTTGGGGACATGGAAAGAAAAATAGAGAAAAAGTAGACTGCTATGATAACACTGATCTATATCTAAAGAGGAACACAACAAATTATAGAGATAACCATAAACACAGAGATGTAGTGTAAATATTACTTCATTTCATTAGTGTAAAATATTGAAATATGCTTACAAACAGAAATTGAAATAAACCAGCTAGGACGATGGTAGCTTATCTATGAGAATAGGTGTGGTGGCTACATGCCTCTAAACTATGTTACAATGAGGCTTGAAGGCCTATTTATTATTGAGAAACAATGGAAAATCCTAAACATCTAAAAATATAACCCTAGAAGATGAAACACCAAATTGTTGGCCTCGTTTGGTTAAATTGGTACATCAACTTCCTGGGGTCGTAACTTTGGCATAAGATCTTCCTTTGATGCACACAATATCTCGTTAGAAAGATCTACTAGAGAAATACAACTTTGGGAAGAGAAACATCGGTCCATCGATGCATGTTGCTCCAAGTTTTCCAAAAACAAATGTCATTTAGGGCCTCAAAATGGCTCTGGAATTTTAGGACGTGAAAAAATGCTAAAAATAGTAAACTATGCTACAATTAAGGAAGATGAAAAGCTGAAAGAAACAATGGTGGGGGTCCAAGTGGACTTGATGGGTGGCCACCAATATCCACCTGGATCATTTGGGGGCTTTTTGGGTGTGGAATCCCCCCAAGGGAAGTTTTGGGGCTTAAAGCCCAAGTTTTCACTAAGTCCAATGTAAAGACTCCGCGGTTTGTGGGCGCGAAGCATGATGATGGTAAATGACTTAGAGGGTTGTCAACCTTCATTTTTGTAATTTAATTTCAGTTTTAAATATCTACCCATGGTCCACAAACCATGGCATTGTATAAATAGAGCAAGGCTCTAAGTGTAAAAGAGACATTTAAGGAATATCCATTGAGTCAAAGTGTAGAGTCGTGTCTTTGGGTCGGAGAGAAGGAGAAGGCTCTGGAGCTGAGTGTGCAAAGGACTAGTAGTCCGCAACTGAGTGCACAGATCCCTGTTGCTAAGTGCGTAGGGTAGTTCGAGTCTGTAACCATTGGAAGCATCAATAAAGAGAATTTTTACTACATTTTTGTGTATCTTTTCCTGTTTTATGCATTGAAATATGTTTGGTATGAATTGTGAGTTGACTGTTTATTTACTGCACGAACTTATATGAATGTGTTGAATAAGTAAATCTAATATAAGGTATCTATTTATGAGAAGATAACTAATTTTTATAAGAATATAAGCAAGATCCACGGTGTGACTTAGGGAAATAGTGTAGATTGCTACGCTAGCAGTGCAAAAGCCCCACAGCCCCTAGTTATGGTTGTGTGAAGGTGAATATAACTAGGTTGCGAAGGTCTCATAGGCCAAGTAAGGGTGCAAGGTAACCTACATGAAATTATTCATAGTTGGACTAAATCAACCCCTCAGACATCTCAAGGGTTAGAAACCTGGTTCCAAAATCTCCCCATACAGCTTCGGGTGAGACTTCAGTCTGCGCTCTGCGGGCTGTTGCCAAAAGGGACATTAGTACAGGGATTTGTTTGGATAATTAACTCTGAACCTGGGTCAGGCCCCAAGAAGCCAACATGTAGATTCAACATCAAGGAAAGGGATATTTCACATTAGCTCAACAAAAACTAAGGATTTCTTTGACTTGGATTTGATGAATTCTAGGTCAAACTCTTGGAGAATAAGGATCCACTTAGAGTATTTTCCTCTTAGTAATTGACATGAAAATATGTATGTCATATGATTGCAATCTAAAATGACTGTAGTTTTGTGAAGCAAGATATAATGGATAAATATCTGGACAATTTGAATGGTCGTCAAAGCTAACTTTTCCACATGACTATACGAGATCTCTGTATCGTTGAGGTTCCGATTCAAATAACAAATGGGATGTTCAATCTCCATATCTTTTTCTTGGGCCAACACTATAGTTATAGTAGATATGGCAAAAACAAGGTATAGGAACTAATCACTGTAATTTTTGGGAGGATATAAAAAATATGCCTGAACTAATACATCTTTCAAGGAATCAAACCCTTTTTGTGCAGCATCATCCCAATGGAAATGAATCCCTTTTTTCAATAAGAGAGTAAATAATTTGGTTAGTTCAACGTAGTTAGGGATCAACCTCCTCAAGAAGTTTGCTTTCCCATGGATTATCCGTAACTAAACAAGAGTTGAAGGTGCGGGAAAATCGATGATTTCCTAGACTTTTAAAAGATCAATATGAATTCCTTTTTTCGTAATTGTGAAACCAAGGAGCCGACCAAAACCAACATAGAACACATGTTTGTGCGGGTTGAGTTGAATGTTATGATGTCTACAATGGAGGAAAATGGCCGATAAATGCATGGGGTGATCATCTCAAATATTGGAGTGAGAAAAGAGATCATCCAAATAGGGTTGCATGATGAAAATCGAATTAAAAAAACCCCAGGGAAAAATAAATGTGGTTTTAGGTTGGTCAGCCAGGACAATGTTTATTTTATTATAGCATGATAATCCATCCATAAATGAATAAATCTCGCACTTAGCGTAGGCATCAATAATTTGGTCAATAAATGGGTTTGGGTAGTTGTCCTTTGGACAAGCTCGATTTACATCTTGATAATCGACATATACTCGTATCATGCCTTATTTCTTCATGAAAAGGACAACATTCGATACCTAATCTGTTAAAGGAATGACGTTTATAAAAGTAGCTCGTAGAAGCTTTTTGATTTGATCTTTTATTGCAACAACCTTCTTAGGATAGACCAGACAGAGGTGATGCGAGAAGGGTTTCACATTAGGATACGTCTTGATTTCATGCAGTATGATGTTTGGGTTAATATATGGCATTTCCTCATATGTCAAGGAAAATACATATTCGAGCTCATGAAAAAGGCCTTGGTAAATCTCTATTTCAAATGAAGTACAAGATGCTTTGATGTATAAATTTTCGACTATTCCTAGTTTAATCGAAATATCAAGAGGAATGGTTTCTTCGATATTTGAAAGGTTCTTTTTAGAGTTGGTATCATGAATGGAAACATAATTCATAAGGGGTTTGATCAAATTAGGTAGGTATACACCACTGGGATTAATATTCTATGGTATCTAGGTAGGAGGAATAATGATGATTTTCATCCCATGATGTGTACTCTGACATCATGATATCCATGATGCTTTCATTGGTAGAGAATGTGTGCAAGAAAGGATCAAAGGGTGTGCCATAATCCAGTGATTGATCTACCTAATTAATTGAAGAAAAATTATGGGTTGCATAAGCTAGGAAGGGGAGGGGGACGGAGTGAAAAATTTCCCATGAGCGATGAATCCTTCACTAATCCAACTCCAACATGTTGATAGGTATGTAGGGCTTCCCCTACAAGATGGACACTTTTAGTAACATTGGAATCAGAGGAAAAAAAGCTGATTTGATATATCGCCAATATCCCACCTTTATGATGAAAAGTGATCATTCAGAAGTAAGTCAAGGCAGAAGCCATAACATAAATTGATGTATGTCTGAGTAGAAGATTATAATCCAAAGGTTTTTCAATAACTTCTACTTCAACAGAGACAAATTTTCCCCCTAATTCCACTTGGTTGGAATTGAGAATCCTTCAACGTTTGTATGTCCGTTCATTAAAGGATTTTAATGTGGTGGTCGATTGACTCATTTGAGGTGAAGCAATCACCTTCCATTAAGAAAATGACATGATGCAGGTTGACGGTCCCTTCTCCACAATAGAACGAGGAATTTTCTTACCATCGATAATGACCTGAATCATAAAAGAAAAATGAGATGGAAGTCAAGGGGTATACTTTTCATGAGATAAAACCACTAGGTTCGAATTTGATGTATCCACACACCTGATAGTTGACCATAAGGCCTTATTTTGGGTGGGGAAATTTTGTAACACCTTAAGAGTTGATATAACCAAAGGGGACTAAGCCAAGTCTTCAACTATGTTGTAATTGTGAGTGGCTCTTGAACTAGGGTGGCAGGTAGACTCATGAATGACACCCTTTGGAGGCTTGATAGTCAATTTCGTAGGAACCAGAGCTAGAATAGGATCAGATGAAGTTGGTGTCAAATTGGCAGTCTAATCAGTAGCTTGACCATTCAATTGATTTTCATTACCATAAACCTTATTCCGAGTGGCCACCAACACATCAGATTTTAGCTTTGAGGAGGAAAGCAGCAAAACTATGTTTAAGGAAGAAGCATCCCAGGAAACCATATGGGTCTCTTGATAGGGAAATAGGTCGGTTAGCATAGTGGGATGTAGGTTTTAACCCTGTACAGAAAGTACCTGCATACGAATTCTAAAACACAGAAAATAAACAATGTGAGAGCATAACACATAAAACACATATACACAGAGATTTCCCCTGGATCCCAAAACCGGGACCACCAGATTGGTTTTTCATTATGTTCCTTTCAATTTTAAAATACATATTTATACATGCCGAAGCATCCAATACCATGGACTGAAAACCATCGCGTCAAAAACCATGTGCAAAAAACCATGCACAAAACCATAGGTAGGTCCCCCAACCTAACATAGGGCCCAAAAAGAATATAACACAACCCAACATGGGAGAAGTGGATGATTTGAGGAACTGATTCACTTCAACGTGGTGTGGACAATCACATGTAAAGTGATCCTCATTAAAAATCAAACATGGGTATGGAGGCTTTCATTTCTCATTAGAAGACAAATTTTTTTATGTATCCTATGGTGAGGAATATTTATTTTTATTACCTTTACCTTTATTTTTTTCTTCCATGTTTCTCTTGAGGCTTGCCTTTATCATGTGAGATGACATTTATCTTAGAAGAAAAAGCCACATGAGGATTAGATGGAGGGTTTTATTCAGGAGAGGTAATAGCCATACCTTATGGTTTACTCACCGACTGCGAATTAGCAGAACCTATAATGTCATCAACATCATGATATTATTTACTAGGTGGACGAGGAATAATATTCAAAGGTCTTAGAGCATTTGGTATCTTATCATAGAGTGTGTTTGATTAGGTATGAACCAGATCTAAATACTGAGCATGAGCAATAACTTTCTCTTCGGTCACGACTCCACCGTTGGCCACATATTATGTTATGGAAGCTAAGAGAGACTTGACAAACCATTCTACTAACAACTGAATGGGAACATAAGCCTTGATCAACCGTCGATGGAATCTCCACTCATGAGTGTGATTTGAAATGTTAGTAGAGTCTGATTATTAGAAGTTAGTCAATATTTCCTTTCTTGTTTTGTATCTCATGGGTAATTGGAAATGTGGGAGGAAGGTAGTGGCTAAAGTGTTGAAGTCATGAAATGATGCTCTAAGTAATTCAACATACCATTTACTTGCGGCACCCATAAGGGTTTGTTGGAAAAGACGAAGTCGAATGGAATCACCATTAAGTGAATCGGATGAAAACCATAGATGATGCCTCATAACATGTGTCGATGGGTCTTCTGCTAGATTCCCATTGAACTTTGGGATATCAAAAGGAAACTCAGTGGGAATAATCGGCTGCCATGGCGAATGAATATATGTTGAAACCAACTCCATTATAAGTCAAACAACTCAATATATGTTGAACTACATGAGAAACTTGGGTCAAATAGCTCTCACACCTTGTTAAGTTACACCTGTGCCAATTTCTCTATCATTTCGAGTGCATGCGCTAAAATTGACTCTAAGAATAGCGCAAGGTTGCACTCTGTATGTAAATATAAGCCTGCATAGGTGAATTCTAGAAAGTAAAAATAAAATTACATTCTATCTATAACTATAAACCCACACATGTGAATTCTAGAAAGTAAAAATAGAAAGTACATTCGACAAACACAGTTGGTCGAATATTTCCCAACTAAAAGCTTCCATGTGATGACTATTCAAACTATAACCCTCATAAGATGCATCTCCGTACCTTTTCTCATGATAACCTAATCATTCATTAAAGAAGGTTCATCCTCTTCTTAGGGATTTGAAACTTTCCCCTCTTTGATCTATAAAAGGACTAGAGGGTTGAGGGATGAAGGAGGTTAGAATCAGAGAATACAAACTTATGTTGTTAGCTTGAGATTGGAGAGCTTGTTATTTGAGGAGGAGACTGGAGGCATTTGGGAGGGACCTCATGGCATCAAGGCAAGGGATGTAAGGCTCCTCTTATCTTTTGATTAATACAAATGTGCACTTTCTCCCATTGATTTTGTCTTTTGTGAATGATGAATAGTTTGCAATTGTTTATTATGATCATTAAGGCAAGTTCAATCCCTAATTTCCTTGATCATTAGGCTAAGTTTTTTGAGTTACTATATCACATGTGATTTTTATCTTGTTATGGTTTATGCTTGTAGGTCCTATCAAGAATTCAAGAGCTAGATCAAGTGACAACGAGGGATCTTCATCAAGCATTTCGTGAAACCAATAAGAGGTCTATCGATTATCTAGACTGCTTATAATTCGAACAAGTTCAAATTAGGGAAAGATGGAGTTCATTTGGTATGATTATTTATAATTTCCATTTAGGATCTAGGGAGATCACTCTTGTCCACAAGATGGACTTTTTGGTGTAACAAACTGGCGACCATATTGCAGAACACCTCTATTCTCGTCTATTTCCTTATTGTTGTTTTCTGATTTTTCTAATTTATCGAGACATGAGTCTTCATAAATTGATGGCCTTTTAGACCTGAGTGGTTGATTCTTGATTTTTTTATTTATTCTTTAGGTTTTCCTCCCTCGGCTATTAATGTTTGTACACAGAGTGTAGATCTACACCCTTTTTTCGTAGCAACTGAGTGCATGCACTCTATTTTCTACTGGAAACCCGCGTAGCCCTTTAAATTTTATAAAAGTTCCATGCTAGATTCAACCCACAAATGAATTTTTGTTTTTCAAACTGTCATTCTATTTGTTTGGACTGCGTGTTGTCTTTTCTAAACTCATTTGATTTCTTTGTTGATGATTTTTTGAAGATTAGGTCTTCTTGAAAGAATACCTTAGGGTTTTGCCTCTTTGATTTGATGATTGATCAAAACAAGTTTGAATTCCTTTTTGTGAGTGATATTCTTATTTTGTTCTATCAAATACACTAGTTAAGCCTTAAATATTGCTTATTTGTAGTCAAAATCACTTTGAATTGCAAATTATGGTTTTTCAAGACCTTGTAATTTTGTGAAAGAATCATGGTTATTTTTTCTTCATAAAAGGAGTTATTTCTTTCATATTGGGAAATCTTTAGCGAGTGAACTATTATTTTTATTGTATATGTTAGTGCTCAAATCTACCTTAGGCTGAAATAAGGCGAGACTCAAGGCCACATCAAACCACGCTCAGCCTCATAGCTATCCCTACGAGGACAGGAGAGGGCTCTCTCCGGGTCAAAATCGGAAAAAGATAATCGAAATGGCTCGAGATGACCGAATTGATGACTGATTTTAGGCTAGGTATGAAGTACAAATAGTTTAGAACTGATTTTTAATGATTTTGTTGAAATCAGGGGAAAGGCAATTTTGGGTGCGGGGATGAGGCACAGTTTTTGTAGAGGTCCACTTGGGGCAAGATAGGCAATTGTTTTGATGCCTTAAAGCAAGTGGTATGGATAGATCAGATCGGTGAGAGGCTAAGGAGAGAAAGGGGTCTCAAGGATTCTTCTTAAATTGAAGAAAACATAGAATATTAAACAAATTTAAAGACAGAGCATAGAAATTTCATGGATTCTACCTTAACACTTCATTTGCTTAATAAGAGAAGATTCAATGGAGATAATGATGCACATACACAACTTACAAGTAATAAGAGAAATACACCATCGAGACATAAAGCCACATGGATCCCAAATAGTGCTGCAAAACCCTAGTCTTTCCTTTGCCAAAAATGCTGATAAGATATGTACAATATAGTCTCAAAACTATCCCAAGAGTCCAACCTCTGCTACTGAATGAAAATTTACATATATAGACCAAGCTATCCTCATTCATAACCTCTAGGGGTCAAGCTCCTCCTTCTAGGAGCAGTTTGAACAAATTCTAAACATGGAGCAAGAATCTAGATGACCAAACAACCTGCCTCTAAAAAGAAGGAAGTTGATTCATTACATAGATTTCTTGCTAATTTGTGAATGAATCATCTAGAAGCGGGTAGATAAGTGCCATGTTACTTTACATACATAAAATTACATTATATTGGGTGAAAAATTACATCAAAGAGTGAAACTGATGGAAACTAGCGGAATTCCTGAGCTGAAGGTGAAAATCTACGCCAAAAACTGTATGCGTAGCGACCCTGATCCCTATGCGTAGCGCCCGTTTGAGCCTGTTTTTGGAGCACTTCCTGATATCTAAATTGAGCTCATGATACCTCGTTGGAAAGGCCTGGATGTCTACTTTCCCACCCAAGTAGAATTTTCCAATTTGGAGCTCATTTTTCCCCTCAAAACGGAATTCGCCAGAGGTACTTCCTGCAGTTGGAAAAGGTGGCAGCAAGGAGGTTTTCATGATGTGTTTGGAAATTTTGACCATCTAGAACTTGATGAAATGCCTTGGCAGTGGCTGTACAAGTGTATTTCTTCATCACAAATCCAGAACTACAAGCCATTTGTTAATTGGACCTCCCAATCTTCAAGGTAGCGCGCTGTGCGCTACGCGTAGAACCCAAAAACCTGTTTATTAAGCCAAAATTTTTTAAATTAAAAAATTTTCTCCAAATGTGCCCAAAAGTGGAGTGAATACCCTCCATCATGTATCATGCTCAACTAGTGAAGCCTCAGCCAAAAATCGAAGCGGATCAGGCCTTTTGTGTCGTTTTTGTGCTTTGCTCAAACGCCTTTTGAGGACCTTGATTCTCGCTTTGCAAACATGCATGCGAGCCCAATAGTGAGTCTTCATGTGACGAAGCATGTCCTTGTCCCTATTTTCCTTCGCCAACAACTTCCCCAGATGAGTGTTGACCCGGATGAGCATTGATTCCCTATCAATAGGTGTCAAATCATCGAGTCTCCTTCGGGCCAATTCGCGGTCTTCGCGGATCTTCCGCAGCTCATAAATTTCATGCTCATCTTCCAACTGCTTGTTGCGCTTCTCTAGGTAGTTGATCACCCACTTAGCCATCTGCAATTTCTTTTGCAGTGACTCATTCTCATCCCTTTGCTCTCGGATAATCTCCTTTAGCTCGGAACTAGGAGAGCTAGCATCAACATCAATGATATCTGTGTCCTGGCCTCCTGAAGGACCCTTGTCAACCATGGGTCTCTTGCCCCTGTCCTGACTCTGTACCTATGTTGTAGATGGAAGCCAGACCCCTTCCACATGATGTGGAGATAATACTCGCTCTGCTGATGGTGTCAACGAGACCCCTTCCACCCCTGGTGGATATAGTACTTGTCATGCAGCTGCAAATAAGGCCCTGTGGCCTTTCTGATATGTCACATATATGGGAGCATTAACATGCTCAGTCTCGGGAATGTCAAGCTACTGTGAAGGCCCTCCCTCATCATGAACCAACTATGGTGGTGGCTGAGGTGCTGTGAAAACGTCACGAGAAATAAAATCCTCCCATGTAATGCCCTGCTATGTCAGCTGATGAATCACCACGATTTGGATCAATGCATAATGGTATATGCTCCTGTGCTGCTGTGCTGGGCTCTTCTTTTGCACTAAAGGCACCATCCTCTCTATGTTGCGAAACATAAAATATGGGATGTTCATCAAACGCACCCTTGCAAAATGCATCAATAAATGGACATGATATCCATAAAGACGTGAGAATCTGCCCTCACAATTGAAATATCGGATTATAAGTTTCATCGAAGGTGCAAACCGATCATTCAGGTAGTGGAAAGGAAAAACTCTACTCAAGTGCCTTATATACCTTGGTTTAATATATGGCTCATAATATACCCAATAATAGCCTGCCCTTAGAATCTTGTTTTCCGTGGTCTTCAAAAACAAATGACCTCCAAAGTCCCCTCTATGAAAGTCTTCCACGACTCTTTGGGCTTCCTCCTCTACCAAACAATTCAATAACATTCCACCAGGGTCTTTACAAAACAATGTTGAATCGAGAATGCAAAATTTGGTAGCCTTCAATTTTAATGTCCTACTTTTTTTTCTTGGCATTCCAAGAGGCGAAGATAAATGTTGAAGTACATATAAAATATCAGCGTTGTTAGAAAATTATATATTACGAACCAATGGAACACATGAAATAATGCAGAAATATAAACACAGAAAACGCACAAAACAAGAGAGACATAGATATACGTGGTTCACCTAGTTTGGGCTACGTCCACCTCGAACAGCCAGTCCTTCCTTTCTATTATCCAGCAAAATGAAGAGACACAACCTACAGCATATCCGCTGTAATATCCTCTGTTTTCTCTCACAGTCTCACCTCTCTGTTTCTCGCTCACACAAAATACACATCTATC
>APFE030553623.1:97890-127850 GCA_000404065.3 Pinus taeda | reverse complement strand
TTAGATATCATTTTCGGGATTCAACTGCGTTAAGTAAGTCATTCAAACGTATGACCATTTCCATGAGAGGTAGTCGTAACTGACTAATTTCTCATGATTTTTGAATAGTTTCACTTAGCACTCATTGCATCGGGTGATGCTCACAGGGGTGAAGAAGTGGGATTGAAACTAGTGAAAAGTGGAGAACGAATCACATAGCATCAATCATCACTTCCGGGGCTTGCACCCGGTAACCAGGACTTCCCAGGAGGTCACCCATCCCAGAACTCCTCTGGCTCAAGCGCGCTTAACTGTGGAGTTTTTCCACAATCAAGCCCACTTAGCTTGCTACCCCATTTGCAAAACCTTAGCAAGTATTGTGCCTCATGAACCATTCAAGTAGAGATCCCTTGACTCTTTTTGAATTTAAGTATGGGGGATTACGCAGTGCATTATATTAGATATCATTTTGGGATTCAACTGCGTTAAATAAGTCATTCAAACGTATGACCATTTCCATGAGAGGTAGTCGTAACTGACTAATTTCTCATGATTTTTGAATAGTTCACTTAGCACTCATTGCATCGGGTGATGCTCACAGGGGTGAAGAAGTGGGATTGAAACTAGTGAAATGTGGAGAACGAATCACATAGCATCAATCATCACTTCCGGGGCTTGCACCGGTAACCAGGACTTCCCAGGAGGTCACCCATCCCAGAACTCCTCTGGCTCAAGCGCGCTTAACTGTGGAGTTTTTCCCACAATCAAGCCCACTTAGCTTGCTACCCCATTTGCAAAACCTTAGCAAGTATTGTGCCTCATGAACCATTCAAGTAGAGATCCCTTGACTCTTTTTGAATTTAAGTATGGGGGTTTACGCAGTGCTTATATTAGATATCATTTTGGGATTCAACTGCGTTAAGTAAGTCATTCACGTATGACCATTTCCATGAGAGGTAGTCGTAACTGATAACTAATTTCTCATGATTTTTGAATAGTTCACTTAGCACTCATTGCATCGGGTGATGCTCACAGGGGTGAAGAAGTGGGATTGAAACTAGTGAAATGTGGAGAACGAATCACATAGCATCAATCATCACTTCCGGGGCTTGCACCCGGTAACCAGGACTTCCCAGGAGGTCACCCATCCCAGAACTCCTCTGGCTCAAGCGCGCTTAACTGTGGAGTTTTTCCCACAATCAAGCCCACTTAGCTTGCTACCCCATTTGCAAAACCTTAGCAAGTATTGTGCCTCATGAACCATTCAAGTAGAGATCCCTTGACTCTTTTTGAATTTAAGTATGGGGGTTTACGCAGTGCATTATATTAGATATCATTTTTGGGATTCAACTGCGTTAAGTAAGTCATTCACGTATGACCATTTCCATGAGAGGTAGTCGTAACTGACTAATTTCTCATGATTTTTGAATAGTTCACTTAGCACTCATTGCATCGGGTGATGCTCACAGGGGTGAAGAAGTGGGATTGAAACTAGTGAAATGTGGAGAACGAATCACATAGCATCAATCATCACTTCCGGGGCTTGCACCCGGTAACCAGGACTTCCCAGGAGGTCACCCATCCCAGAACTCCTCTGGCTCAAGCGCGCTTAACTGTGGAGTTTTTTCCCACAATCAAGCCCACTTAGCTTGCTACCCCATTTGCAAAACCTTAGCAAGTATTGTGCCTCATGAACCATTCAAGTAGAGATCCTTTGACTCTTTTTGAATTTAAGTATGGGGGATTACGCAGTGCATTATATTAGATTCAACTGCGTTAAGTAAGTCATTCAAACGTATGACCATTTCCATGAGAGGTAGTCGTAACTGACTAATTTCTCATGATTTTTGAATAGTTCACTTAGCACTTATTCAAAGAACTAATATAGTCCAACAACAAAGATTTAGGTGGCATGATAAGTTTATCAAAGAAATGAAATTTCAGCCTGGTGATTGGGCATTTCTTTTTTATTCAAAATTTAAAAAATTTCAAGAGAAATTTCAAACTCATTGGCTTGGTCCATATGAGATTGAAATTGCCTTTGATAATGGAGCAGTTAGAATTAGAACTATTGATTAAGAGAAGGTGACCTTCCTTGTAAATGGTCATAGATTACGATTATATCATAAACCATTAACAAAGAAAGAATTCATAAAATATCTGCAAGGAAATTTTGATTTAAAACTGGTTAAGAAAGACTCTTCTTCCTCTCCAACTTAGTCTTTTATTTTTATTTTTTAAATATATAAAATAATAAATCATAAATAATAAATAAAATTGTATGAACATGAAAACCAACATTGTTGGCATGTTTATATAGTAAATCCAAGTTGAAAACCAAGAATTCTTGGCAACTTAAATTTTCTTTTTCTTATTCTAGTCCCATTTTCTTTGTAACCCTCTTTTTCTTTTGAAAATAAGAAGCTACGGAATTTTTGAGAATCTGCAACTTTAACAAAATTCTACAGCTGATATTGACAGGGATCAACTAGGACAATTGAAGATATTGGCATAAGAAGAAGATGATCAAGCTTGTAGTTGAAGGCATCCAAGGACAACCTACAAAAGGTCAATCAAAACATTAGAATCATGAATCTAAAGGTATGTAAATATTAAATTAAATAACAAAGGTAAGAAAACATTAGATTATGAAATAAAAATAGTTGTTTCTACTGCCACTTAAAATAATTATTGTTATTATTCCAACTTCAGACTTAACCATAAATACTTTGTCTTGTCAACGAAGTTCGACATAAGCCCATCATAATTCAAAATTCACCACTCATCATTGTACAACTAATCCACTCCATAAACCCTGCTCCATTGGAAAATTTTCCCTCATCCATACTCTGTTTTCCGAAACCATTTTCTTTCCATAACCTTGTCAAAAGAAGCAGTTGTGGGTTAATACTTCTCCAACATGGGGGTTATTGTGAGGACAAAGGCAGTAGGGAAGAAATTCATGGAGGGTTATCCACAAGTTAGACAAATGTTATAGTAGACACAATGGTTGGAGTTTATAGACAAATTTAATGGCCATGACAAAGAAATTACAAAGTCCTTTTCTTGAGCATTCGATGGATTTGAGGTAGAAATTGGAGATGTGAAGATAGTATTGACAGAATCCTTCATAGCAGAAGTAACCCGGCTACCTAGGGTTGGTGAAAGATGGTTCAATAATAGAGGAATTGAAGCAAATGAATGGAAAGCATTTCACAAAAACACAGGTATGAATACTTTACTCTTTAAGAAAGGCATTCCAAGTACAACTTTTAAAAACAAATGGAGAAATTTATTGTTGGTCATTCAAAAATTTATTACTTGTGAAGGAAGATTTAGAAATATGTTTTTCTATCATGTATGTTTGATGATGCATTTCCTTGAGGAGAATGAGATTAATTTGCCTTATTTATTACTCCATAGTCCGAAGAAAATGACTAGGAACACTCAGAGAAGAATACAGTCTATTGAGAAAACCACATATCATCACGTTTTGATGAAAATGTTGATTGAAGCCCACCTCAAAAATGTAGGGGATGATTGGGAATTTTTTTAAGTCAGAAACCCCTTTAAAGAGGTAGAAAAGGAAGAACCCAACAACAAAATAAAAGGAAATAGAAGAAGGTTATCTATAAACCCTAATGATGACCTACCTACACAACAAGAGAAACCCTCAGAGGATGAAAATCCTCTGGTAGATGTATTAGAAAATCTAAAAAACAAGAATGTTAGAAGAAAGAAAGTAAATGATAAGGAAGAAAGCACACCTAAAAGAAATACAAAGGAAACAGAGCAAACAAAGAATGAACAAAGGAAAATTCAAAAGCAAATTCCTCTTACTAAGACCTCATCCATTATAAGGAGGAGTGCAAGACTCAATAAAATAAATGAAGGAACCATCTCAATAGTCCAAAAAATTTCTCAATCTGGAGGAAGAAGAAGAGCCAAGTGCTCCATTACCAACCATTTTGTCACCAATTTCTAGCCTAGCAAGGAGAGCACCCGAAATTAACTCAATCCAACAAGAAATATATGATTATATATAATTTTTGGAAAAGAGAGCTACAAGCAAGGCCACTGCATCCTCTTCAAATCAAGAAAAATAAATTCATTTTGATTTCCACAAGAACCTCCAACTATAAATACTCTCAAACAAGAGATTTATGAATTAGAGACACTAAACAGGTACTTAAAATAGGATCAAAAAACATTAAAAGTGTAGAATGACATACAGAGGACCATGAATGATAACATTCTCTTACATCTTGATCTATGGTATGAAAATAATAAGAAGATGAAAGAAAATAACAAATCCCTTAAGAGAAAAGTCATAAGTTTGAAGTATAAAATTCTGATGAAGAAACTGAGAATGGCATTGACCAAAAAGAAAGCAAGGAAGACAAAGCTAGATGTTTTGGCTCAAGTATTTGAAGAAGTTCAGTAACAAGAAGGGTTCATCAATTTTTAAATCTTGCATGAGGACATGCAATGACCTCTCTGTGGGGGAATGTTGAACCTCACAATTGCTTCGTTTTGACATCCTTTTTCACCCCATCTCTTTATTTTACATCTTCATAACAACACATTAGGCATCAATTTATAGGATTTATGACATGGAAGGTATACAATTGTCTTTTATTTCTTAAAATGATAATATTCTTTGTTATTTAGTTTAATTTTTACTTTAGCTACCGAATTACAATGATTCTGCAGCTAACACATGATTCTGCAGCCAAGTCCATGGTTTTACAGGTTCCAAGATGCCAACTAGGAAGTGAAATATATGGTAGGTGGAAATATATGCACCCATCGATTTCCTCCTACTTTCATGAGCCAGATCGATGGAAACATGTCACAGTAATGTGGTCAAAGGTGAAGTCAACCTCCGTAGTCAGCAACAGGAGAGGGAGAACGAGATTTATGCCTCATGATTTGATTCGATGATAGAAAATCATGATTGAATTATGTGATGTTATCTTTTAAAATTAAAATTAGTTTTTGTTGATAGGGATTTGGTGTATAGCTCTGAACAATTAATTTCCATGAGCTCTATAAATATGCCTCTTAGCATAAATGAAAGGGGGAGTGACAACAAGATTAAAACTTTGTTATTGATACTCTTTTTTTAAAGAATTATTTTATTTTCTCATTGAGAATAAATGCGTGGTTAAGTGCCTAGTCGAAAGCGTTATAGTGATTGGCTACTACTTGTGGAGGGACCCCTCAAGACAGTAAGGATTTCCATTTTGTTTTAGTAGTTAGTAATTAGCTTCATATTTTCCATAGATTTTTGTTTATTCGATTAAGTATTTGTGTTTTTTATTTCTTTCAGATTTGAGTTGAGATCATTTTGCTAATAATTTCTATTGCTCAGAAATTTCGGATGCGCATGGATAAGAGCATAATTTAACATTGTAATAAGCTAGATAGGATTTTCAGTTGTATAGTTAATCTTCCTTTATGAAAGCCAATTCGTTTCAAAATATGGAGAGCGATTTTATTCATGCAAGTGTGATTTCTATTTATACAAATGAGTGTGTGTGTAATTTTTATGTAAAAATTGGAATTGATTTTCATTCATGTAAAGTGTGAGATTGATTTACATTTATGCAAAAGTGTGAGATTTCTATTTCAAAGCAAAGTGTGGAATTTTATAAGAAAAATTAGTTTTGTTTGAAAGCAAGAGAGTGTGATCATCATTGTAGAGTTAATCTTATTTTTTAGGAATAATTAATTTACTCATAGAAAACATATGCATTTCGATAACTCAATTTAATTTAGAATTTGTGTGAGTGACAAAATACTTATAGCACATACAATGCACATAGATTTCACCAGTTTACTAGCCCTGGTTGATAATTCACGTAAGTAATTTAAGATCAATTAAATTACCAAACACATACAAGAAATAATAATGCAAGTACTAAAGAAAATTATTGCTTGTGTACACATTGTACGATGTATATTCCACACACACCTGCATGAGTACAAAATTTTGGTAGTTCACAATAGATGAAGACTTAGTTGGAGGTAAGTGTGTCATTTAGTGACATTTACAAAATCTAAAATGAAAAATGATAAAAGTGCAAATTTAATATAAATTTGGACCAAGCCCTCTCATTATTTCCTACCTATTTAGAGGAAATTATTCTCAATTTGTTTAGGGGATGAGGAAATTGTTACTTAAATGCTATAGGATGGATAACATGCCTTTGTACTAAAAGAAGTGGTGAATTATCTATTAGATTTGGTGTAGACATCAAGAAGAGTATCCTTAGGCAAGGGATTTTGAAAACCAGGAATAGCTACCCCTAGATTTGTTACTATAATTGCTTTCTGAGAGTAAGAAGGTCCCTTGAAAATAGGGAATGACTATCTTTGATTTGTTACTATAAATTCTTTCTCAAAGTAACAAGGATTGCACAACTTGAAATTATTGGAAGAAATTGTCTTTGATGTCAAAGGGCAGTGAATTTGGGTGTAAAATCACTCTAGATTGATAAACCTCATTTTTCCATTTCATTTGATAGGTTGTATGCCTCGTGGTCCTTTTTGGTTGGAGAAATATTCAAGTTTGAATCTTGTTCATAATCTGACCCAAGCTTAATGGTTTGACCCCACATAAAATGCATGACACACACAATTTCAATATGGTCCAAACCTTAATCATGGTGGTCCATTAAAATTGAAAAGGCCTCCATTTTTTACAAGACATTCTTCATGCTTAAAGTCAATATAATTATTTTATACCCAATAATCCTTAAATCTACTCCAACAATTGCTGTGATTTTTAAAGGGGAAAATTATTTACATTTAAGGATAAGGTCAACCCTAAATAGGTCTCCCTCCAAAAGTTTATAAATATGGATAAACGTGGGCATTCTAAGCAAGTAATTCGGTGGATCAGAGTATATAACATATTTGGAACAGTCTGAGGCCAAAAGAAGAATGAATCTTGTGATATGAAGAGCAATGATCAAGGCTAAAGGACCAAATTTCTCAAGTATTTTCTGAGGACGAGGTTATGAAGGTAAGGTTTGTTGATCAAGATTATTTAAAGGTCGAATCTAAGACAGATATGAAGCATACATTCGCTAGAAAAATCTAACTTTAAGGCAATATGTTATGAAAAATATCAATTAAAAAAATAATATTATAAAAATGATAATAAAAATAATTAAAGAATCTAACACCATTGCTTATGAAATGTCGAGGTCAAGCAATGGGACCATTCACCTTCATGCCAGGCAATGCCTATATAGGAAAACTGCCCGGAAGGCATGTAATCACCATTAAGTTCTTATTCAATAATAATATAATTTTTTATCTACACTATCTATACACATTATACGAACAAAATATCTATTGCACACTGGTTTCTCTCTAACAGTGGTACGAGCATACAGTTCTCTAGCTTGTGTTATTACATTCCGTTGACTGTCACTCATTCCCATTGTTGTAACTTTATCACTATCGTGCCCGTTGTTCCTATCGTCCATGCCAGTCGTTTCCCACCGCTCGTCCACGGCACGTCTGCAGCTGCTTCTCTACCAACTGCCCTTCTTCCCAACCATCTTTTGTTTCGTCGAGACCCCCGCTGTTTGCATCTCCCTGTACCCCGATCATACTCTCCCCATCCTCGTTGCACCCATTCCTTGTGTCATGTTCACCGCTTCTGTCGCCAGGTCTGATAAACAATTGCCACCTTTTTGTGTTGTTTGCGTCCAACCCTGTCATGTCTTGTTCCCCGCCCGTTGTTTTCTTCTCACCTCGAACGTCATGCCCGTTGACCTCCGTGACACTTAGTTTCATAAGTCATTATTCAAAGTTATATTATATGGTTATCATATAGTTATATACTAGGTTATAATTATGATATAATATACTTATATAATTTTATTATTTAATTATAGTTATTATATAATAATTAAAAATAAACAAAAAATATTAATATTATATCTATATTAAATAGTAAAAAGAAAATTAAAAAAGAAGAAGAGAGAGGGGGTTCGGTTAAGAAAAAGAACAAACCCAAAATGACGAATAATAATGATGAAGTCGACGTAAATAAATATCGAAAAGAATTCGATAAAGTATGTCATCACCTCGACAATGTGAAAAAGAAGAAAACATAGTTAGGAGAAGGAAAAAACAAGGTAATTGAAATTTGAGAGAAATTAGCAAAAGTTTGTGAAAATTCCTTTGAAACGCAATAACTGGAACTAATTCTTCTAATGGGTTTAATGCTAAATTAATCACACTCCAATTTCTTCGCCAAAAAAAAATACGATTGAAGAAAAAATATGAACAGAGAAATGCTAACACACACACATAAAAAGTACACAATTGTTTTTGGACAAAAGTCTCTGGAAAAACCAAATGTGAGAAAACTAGTGCAACAACTGTGGGTTTATTTTATTAAGCAACAGTGAATTATGAGTACAAATTTGGAAGCCATGTGGGCTGTCCAAACAGCAAGATTTGATAGAATATATTTGGAGAGAATGTTCTCTCCCTCCTCAAGAAAACCCCAGCCTCTGGAAAATGGTCGTCTAATCTCTGTGTAAGCCCTCGTGACCTCTGATCGATCCGCGTGACTATGCTGGGAAAGCTTGCACGATCCTCGCGGTTGTACTGGGAAAAACTGCATGACCGTAACTGCGAACCGTTAGGAAATTTTGGGTGACCCTTGTGGCTGATCTGGGCTAGTTGTGTTGTGGAATACTTCAGTCACTCACTTTTTCCTCTTTCGGAACTGGAACGTAGGTTTGAACCTTATACAAAAATGTAATAGATCTTACCTGCAAATATATAAAAAGAAAATATACCCAGAAATAACAAGAGAGAAATAGATGAACTTCAGATCTTTATTAATATCAAAACGCTTAAGGTAGGGCAACATGATACAATCACTCCTTAAGGAAGGAGAACACTTCGTAAGCCATATGCTTGCCAATACGATAATCCTTGACATTCTCAATGGGGAGTCTCTAACCTCTATATATGATTCATACATACAATACCATGGGTCATTACCATGGTTCTCTCAATACCATATATCTAATACCATGGGCTTATCCGCCCTAGGTATATCTCATAATATCCCCCCTAGATATACTACATTCCACCCCCCTTAAACATGTTTCGTCCTCGAAACATAAGAAGAACACAAGTAATAAGATCTACTCAAAAGAGTAGTCCGTTGGTACCATGCACGTGCATCTATCCATCCAAGAGAAAGGTGAACCCTCGGTCCAGTTTGTGCCTTGCTTGCTTGAGATGGAAGTTGAACCTGGCGGCTCTTCTGTGTTGATGTGTTATGGGTGGATCATCACACCACTCTATCATTCATCCTGGGGTTGTTGTCTTTGTTGCTAGTTCTTTGCTACCTTATTGGTTGTTGTCTCGTTAGGTGATGTGGGTGGTGATATGCTGAAGCTTTAACTGATAGAATATCTTTCTTGAATTCCTCTACTATTGGTGCCTGAGTGGTGTCTGGTACTTTTTCTGGTACTTGGTTTGATGTTTGTGTTTGGTTGTCGACCATAAAAGGCTCATCATATAATGTGTCAGTGTCATTAGAGCTTTGTGCTTCTGCCTCCATAGTCTCTTCTTGGGTCTTAATGGAAATATCCAGCAATGTAATTTTCTTCTTTTTATACCACAACTTTAAGAATTTCTTCTGCACATTAATATTAACAGTACCCACAGATTCCATCCAAGGATATCCGAAAACAACATCCATGTTATCCATATCTAAAGTATAGAAATCACAATGCAACACATACTTATCCATAGAAAGCTTCATATCTTTGTAAACTTGAACATCCTCATTATCAACCTGTGTATTTTCAATGTGTTTTGCTGGAACTTGCAATTTTTTTGCCAAATTAACATTGATAAAATTATTCTTGCAACTAGGATTTATAAACACAATGATCTTCTCCTTCTAAACACATCCATGAACTTATAATAAGGATATACCAGTAGAAAATGACCCCACATGTTTCTGATTACCTTGTTTTCCAGCATGAGACCATTTTTCTAACAAGAATTTTTCAAATTCTTCATTAGGCAGGTTTAACCATTTCATTATGTTAAGTGATTCCCACCATGTGGCAGCCTCATCTTTAAAGTGAGCCACTACGAAACCTTTCCAATGTTTTGGCCATAATGACTTTTGTCTTTCTAGCAATTCTTCAATAGTAAGGCCCTTATCGTTCCCTATAAAAAATTTCTTGCTAGAAACCATGAAGAGGGTTTTGAAAAAAAAATCACTTACTTGGCGAAAATTTAAAATGGCCACAGTTCGGTCAATATTGCTAAAAATCCTTAACATGACCTATTTTTGGAAATTGAACAACCATTCTTCATCTTCCCATGTGATAGAAATTTTGATTTAGGCACTGAAATTTCAGATTTGCGCTGCCATTGTCCCACCGTCACAAAAATTTATGAAAAAATTATTGATTTTAAATCAGCAATATCTCCCTCATTCGGACTTTGATTCGACCTATTTTTGTTTTTCAAATTGGGTAATTTTTCAAGAGGATCTCAGTTCTGCAATTAGTTTCTCAAAATTCCCCAAAAAAATGACAAAAAGTAACTGGAGATCCGTCGTACATGAATTTTCATCAAAACATTATGCAACACAGCTGATCTTTAAATCAACGATATCTCTCTCATTCAGATTTCGATTCAGTCGATTTGTTTTTTGAAATTGGGTATTTTTTCGCAAAGAATCCAGATCTACAATTTATTTCTTCACATGTTTCACCATAAGTTACATATCTGATATGAAAACTCTCCACCCCAAAAAATTCCTACAAAAATAAAAAAAAGTTCTTCGCTTTGCCCAAGAAAGTGCTCTGATACGACATGTAATAGATTTTACCTGGAAATATATAATAAAGCAAATATACCCAGAAATAAAAAGAGAGAAATAGATGATCTTCAGATCCTTATTAATATCAAAACCCTTAAGGTAGGACAACACCATACAATCACTCCTTAAAAAATGAGAACACTCCACAAGCCATATACTTGCCAATACAATAATTCTTGACATTCTCAATGGGGAGTCTCTAGCCTCTATTTATGATTCATACATACAATACCATGGATCATTACCATGGTTTTCTCAATACCATATATCTAATACCATGGGCTTATCCCCCCTAGGTATATCCCATAATCTCCCCCCTGGGCTCTTACAAAAAATTCCTTGCATGCAAATTCAAAAAAATAGAAAATAAACAATGATGATAATATAAAACAAATACACAAAGATTTTCCCCTGCATCCCAAAACTTGGACTACCAAATTGACTTTTTATTATGTTCCTTTCAATGTTACAATACATATATATACATGTCGAAGCATTCATAAACCCCAATCCATTAACCCTGGATTAGAACATAACTGTAGTTCCCTTGATCGGATCTACAAAATACCATGGGCAAAAAACCATCATGCCCAAAACCATGTACAAAACCCATTCATAAAAGCATAGGTAGGTTCACCCACCTAATATAAGATTAAAAAAAAATCCTGGGGCGCTGCCCCGGACCCTATACAGAGGGGCTACCACCCCATTGCTATGTCCAGTGCAACAAACAGGGGGGTTTTCACCCCCCTTGTGTGTGTGACTAGTCATGGAAATAATATAACACACTCCCAACATTCTCCCACTTGTTTTTTTTTTCCACATAGGGGGTCACAAGAGAGCTTAGTCGTTGGTCCAGCGCTGCACCACCCATTGTTTCTCTACACCAAGAAAATTTATCAGTGCTCACAGACTTGGTCAATGCAGCTGTAACATTCTTCAAAGTGTCCACTTTTACTAGCAACACCTTTTTGTTCTCAATCATATCCCTTATAAATTGATACTGAACATCAATGTGCTTTGTCTTGGAATGATAAGCAGGGTTCTTTGCCAAGAAAATTGCACTTTTGCTATCACATTCTATCCTTATAGCTCGCTATACTAACCCCATACTTGAACACAGTATCTGCAACAAAATTGTTTCTTTGTTTGCATGAGTAAATACCATGTATTCTGCCTCTACAGTTGAAAGTGCCACTACAGACTGTCTCTTGCTCATCCAACTGACTACACCTCCAAATAGGTTAAACACATACCCAATTATAGACCTTCTCTGATCCATATCTCCAGCCGAGTTAGCATCAACAAAGTCATGAATGTTCACAAGTATGTCCAATCCTGGCCTTCCTTGGTATCACAAACCATAATTACTAGTTCCACACAAATACCTGAAAATTGCTTCATTGTTGTCCAATGCACCTTCCCTCATTTTGACATAAACCTGCTTAATACTCCCATTGCATGTGCAATGTCTGGTCTAGTATAGATCATTGCATACATCAGGCTATCGACTGCACTTGCGTATGGAACAAGAGACATGTCCTCTTCCTCTTCTTGTGTCTTGGGATGTTGTTCAATAGATAACTTTACACCTGCAGGAATAGGAACCTTCACTGTTTACTATCCTTGATATTAAACCTTTGTAGTATTGTCTCGACATACTTCCTCTCATTTAACCAGAGCTTCCTCTTTGCCCGATCTCGTTTAATTTCCATGCCCAAAATATATTTGGCTGCACCAAGATCATTCATGTAGAATTTGGAGGAAAATTGGATCTTCAAATCTTAAATAATTTCTTTGTCATTTCCAAGCAGCGACATATCATCCACATACAAGACGAGATAAATAACATGGTCACCAATTAATTTAAAATACACAGTTATCTTCTTTTCTTCTGGTGAATCCAAGTCCCCGTATATATGTATCAAATTTTTGATACCACATTCTTGGTGATTGTTTTAACCCATATAGAGACCTTTTTAACCTGCATACTACCCTTCACCGCAAATTCTTCAGGTTGCTTCAAGTAGACCTCTTCTTTCAGATTCCCGTGAAGAAATGGTGACTTCACATCTCTATGTTCTACCTCAAAATCAAAATTAGCAGTAATAAATAAAATTAATCTAATAGAAGCTATCTTAGCAATAGGAGAAAAAATATCACCAAATCAATTCCCAACACCCGGGAATAACCTTTTTCTACCAACCGAGCTTTGTATTTTTCCACTTTGCTTTTTGCATTCATCTTCTTCTTAAACACCCATTTTCTTCCAATGGGTTTCCTTCGAGTCGACAACTGCACTAGATCCCAAGTCTCATTTTTATTCAAAAATGCCATTTCATCAACCATGGCCTCTTTCCAGAGTTTTCCATCCTATGAATCTACTTCCTCTCTGATAGTTCTAGGATCTTCATTAGTAATGGATAAAGAAAAATTTGAACAGAAAGTAGATGGACTATACCTTTCTGGCTACCTTCTTTCTCGAACTAATCTTGTCATAGCTGGAGTTTGTGGCTCTTCATCTTCTAATTCTTGTTCTGTTGTAGAGTCTGATTCTTCCTCCTGTAGCTATAACTCTATCTTTTCAGGTTCTTTTGGTAGGAATTCATGTTTAATAACATTTTTCACCTCTCTAAACACCACATTTCAATTGTACACAACCTTCCTTTCTTCTAGGTTCCAAAGCTTATAACCTTTTAAACCATCCTTATACCCAATAAAGATGAACCTTTTAGATTTACTATCCAACTTGGTTCTTTTCTCCTTTGGAACATGTACATATGCATCATAGACAAATACTCTCAGATGTGAAAGAGAGGGCTTCTTACTAGTCCATACCTCAAGTGGAGACTTATCCTCCAATGTTGATGAAGGTGATCTATTAACCAGGTAACATGCAGTCTCCACTGCGTTTTCCCAGAATTCTTGTCCTAACCTGACACCATGATGAGCCCCATAAATGGGTAATTATATGGGCTCATTTTGCCTCCTAACATAGTTAAATCAACCATTCTCTTAGCTTATTTCATGTTTTTTTATTATATTTATGCTTATGGAGTGAGTTGGGTTAGTTATGATGCCATAATGTCTAATATGTGTTTAATGCAGATTTTTATTGAATTTTGAAGACAAAGTCAATGGACAATTGGAAGAAATAATTCGAAGTGGACAAAGGAGAGGATTTATGGGAGGGAATCCCCCTCATTTATTACTCCCCACTTTGAATTCTCCTTCATGCAGCTCGGAGCACAAACAACGAAATCAATGCACTAGGAGGCAACCGAACAAGTGGAGGATAACTTATGTTTATCTCGAGTTTTGGAAGCCTAGCCTCCCTTATTTTAAGGAAGCCGTTGGGAGCTTCCGTTGTATAAGTAGAGAGGCCTAGGGCCTCACCAGGGTCAAATTTTTGTTGAATTTTTGCTACAGTTTTGCTCTGCTCAACTTCGAGCTTACTTTTGGTAACAATTTCATGTAATCCTATTACTATTTTGATAATAAAGATGAGATTCTTCTTGAGCTAGCACTGAGTTACCTCAGAGGGTTGAAGCTCTTGGGTTAGGGCCCAATCCAAGTAGCCAAGCTCCTCTTGTTTGTATTTATATGCATTGTTTCAGTTTATGGATTAGTTGTTGTTAGATGAATTTCTTTCTTGGTTAAGAATAGGTTGATTTTGGTGACTTAGAATATTGTTTCCATTTGTGTTTTCCATAACAGGGTAAAAAATGATATAAAGAAGATATGAAAGGCTAGCAACAGTGCCTTGGCCTCCTTTCCACCCTTTCGGACCATGAACTGAGGCCAAGACCCTCTTGTTGCCACAAAAACACATATTTTCCTTCTCCATAGGATTTCTAGTGTTGTAGTTTGTTAGAAGGTTAATGCTTTGCTTTAGATCTCTTTCACCATGCTCATTTATGTCTTTGCAATAAGTCGTTTTCTATGCTTTCTCTCATTATAGCAATTTTCAGCATTTCTTACCATAGCTCATAATTTAGATTAGCTTAATGCAAAATTCTGTTTTTTGATGTACTTAATTTCATTGCTTGCTTGATTTCATTGTTTGACAGTCAGTTATTTTGCAGTAGATTTCTTCTCACAGCAGGTCAGCTTATCAGCCATCACATTCTCTCCCTGATCTATGCCCCGCAGGTCGCCCAAAGTTCACCTCAAATTGGCTTATTTTTCTGCATTTTTCCATAGGATTTCTTCCTCTCTCCCGACCATCTTTCCCTCTCCTACTGATCCTTTGTGAATCCTAGGCACCCTAACGCATCATCCCAACCTTCATATACCATTTCCACCCATTCTCACACCTTTAACCTTCAAAATTGCTCTCGGCATCCTCCTATAGAGCTCTTGTAGACCTCCTGTAGAGCCCCTATGTCCTCTTGTAGATTTTCCTGTAGGGTTTCTTTTGAAGGTTGAGTATGGGAGAAGCCTCCAGAAGGCCACATGAGACCTCCTAGGGCCCACCTACACCATCCTACATCACCTCAAACCCAAAAGTCGCCCTTCAACACCACTTATTCGCTTCCACCTTCACACACAATAAAACACATGCATGTCAATTTCACATAAAAATATATAAAAATCCAAAAAGATGTTGTGTGCTCATTTACTTCTAGAAATAGCTTGAGTAGATGTTGTTTACTTCCTTCAGTAGGTAATGGCATTCATTTCATGGTTTTCATAGTGCTTTCTTCAAAAGTAGGGTTAGTTGATTAAGTAGGATTTGCTAGGTTTACTTCACATTTCATTCTTTTTCCTTTTTGAAAGTAGAGTAGCCTCTGTAGAGAAGCTTGCCTTTCTTTCATCACATATAGAGCTTCTTCTGGAATCCATAGAAGTTGGCTTGATTTCTTAGAGATCTTGTGCTAGCTGACCAAGTGACAGTCTGCAATAAGAACTAGTACTTGTGCATACAACACCGTCACTTCCAAGTTTGTTACGAACTACCGGGTTGATAAGAGTAAAGTAGACAGCCCAGGAGTTGTAGCATTATTGTTGCAATATTGGTGCTCACCACCTTTTGGCATTGTTGCCGGGGAAGCGTCAGAGTAGTTTGTGATTATTGCTTTGTTCTATTTTCTATTGCAACATTCTGCTAAGTAGTTTATTTCAGCAAAAGTATAATAGTTGTTCCTTTTAGTTTCTGCATTTCCTTGCTTTCCTTTTCAATTCTGCAAATTTCATTTCAACTAAGTTCATTTCAGTTAGTTGCAATTTGTATTGTTCAATCCATTTCAGTTTTGCAGGTATAATCAGTGAAAAAACAAAAACCAACCAAAAATATTTCCTTTCATGCCTCGTAGGAATAGAGATAATTCAAGAAAATTCTTACCCAACACCCCCACTACATCACATAGCTAACCTTCTCTCTTCTTCGATGGCAGTAATCAAGAAGAACCTTAAGGTGAACAACCAGAGATATTTGAAAAACCTATAGGGGAAGAAGAAGAAGAAAACATCCCTCCTGAGCCAATGGTTGAAAACAGAAATGCTAGGGGAAATGGAGAAAGAATAGAGGGTACCTTTCCCATCCAGGAGACCAATGGGGACACCAAAATGAAGAATATAAGTCCTTCAGCTCTACCTCACTTCCATGGATTGACTACAGAAGATCCTGAAACCTTCTTGTTTGAGTTTGTTGTCATCTGTCGAACCTATGACTATGCAGAAGATGAGCAAAAGTTGAAACTATTCCCTTCTACTCTCAAGGATGCAGCATTGCGCTGGTTCATAGGGTTACCTGGCAATAGCATCACAACTTGGGCTTAGATGCAGCAGAACTTTAATAACAAATATCGAGACTATTGTAGGTCAAAAGATACCAAAGAAGAGATCTTCCAAATGACCATGGGAAGTGATGAATCCTTGGAAGATTACGAAGAGAGGTTCCAGCTCAGTTACAAAAGAGTCAGGTGCACACTTGACCTTGAATCTTTGAAGTTGGTCCTGCTCAGGGGAATTCTGGAAGACCTTTTAGACACCCTCCATCTATTGTTCGTGGGAGACATCTACCAACTATCTTATGAGGACATAAAGACTGTTTTTAGAAACCATTCTAGAGCAACCAAAAAGAGAGGTAGGGAGAGTCAACCCATAGCCAATACCTCCTCTTCCAATTCATCCATCAATGGTGAACTCGGAAACATGCTGCAAGACTTCAAAAGTGAGATGTTGTAGAGTCTTGCCATGCAAATGGATACCTTGCATATCGAAAGGAAACAAGAGGAAGCAGAGAGTGATTTGGCCATATTTTGTCTTAGATGCACCAGGAGGCATCCTAGGAATGAATTTCCATTGAACTCTATAGAGGTTTTTTCAATCTGTGAAGAAGATCATTCTACAGATAAGTGCCCTTCCTTGCCCAGACTTAATTCTGTATACTAGGGAGCCGAAGGAGCCACTGAACCATTCTATTTCATGAACCAAAGGAGACTGCATGGACCTAGACCATACCCGTAGGGGATGCAAGGGACATCTCAGGCATACTACAACCCCAACCAAGTCACTTCCATACCTTCTTGGGGACCCCCTGGTCATCCTTCCTGGTCCACGCCTCCTCCTTGGTCCTTTCCATCTCAATATCATGCCCAACCAACAGCTCATTCATTTCAATCCTATGCTCGGCCGCAACCTCAGTGGAATGCATCTCATCAGGGGTGGAGGCCCCAATACAACTCTCGTCTTGCTCTTTTGCCTCCACCACCTGCTCAACCACAACCATTGCCTCCTGCTCCACCAAGGCAACCCCAAATGCCTGCCCAGTCGAACCCAAACCCAAACAACAGACAGGCTCAACAAGTATATAGTGGGGAACCATCATGCCCAATGTATGCTGTGGAGATTTAGGGAATTAACCTGCAATATGGGAAGGTTCTCCCAGATAGCCAGCCTCCACCTAGGGATGTTGAGGAAGATAAATAGGAAAATTAACCTAAAGCAATTCCACCCTTTCCTGAGAGACTATCTGGGACAACACAACCTACCCCAGAAGAAACTGAACTTCTGAGAGAATTGAAACAGTTATGTGTGAAGATACCACTTCTCCAAGCCATAAAAGATGTGCCTATATACAATAGGTTGATCAAAGAGAAGTGCTTTAGGCATCCAGGAAGGCACAAGAGAGATGCCCCAACCATCAATGTCATAGGACAATTGTCCGACCTGATGTTGGGATAGGTAATCTGTCTGAAATATCTGGACCCTAGAAGCCCAGTAGTTGATGTCCACATCAATGGCACCCTGATCCCACATACCTTGATTGATCTGGGAGCCGCCATTAATGTGATGACAAAGGACACAATGCTCAAAATTTAACCTCTAGGGCTCCTTGAGGAAGACCATGACAGTATTGCAGCTAGCAGACTGCTCCACCATGACCCCTAAAGGGATTGTGGAAGATGTGATGGTCTCCATTGATTCTTGAGAGCACCCTGCTAAATTCTTAGTTCTCCATCTGAAGGCAAAGCTCACTGGGTATCCTCTCATCCTGGGAAGACCCTGGTTGGCTACTGCCGATGCCTACATTAGCTATCGAGCTGGGAACATAACCATCAAGAACGTGCATATGTTCAAACAGTTAATCCTATACCCTCCTGCCAAACCCTTGCTAGAACATGATCTACCTCTCTAGTTGGAGGAGAAGGATGAGGATGAAGTCTATTTTACACCACTTTGTGCATTAGAAACCACCATGGGGGGGAAACCACAAGATGAGGATGATATCATTGAAAATGTAATTCAGAATCCACCCCCCAGTATCTTACCATTAGAGGACATAGTGAAAGAAACCCGAAACAACCCTTTAACTGATATCTGTGTGGTTGACCCGACCTCTCTCTGTGTTAAGAATATAGAGTTCGGCCCAGAAAGAACCTTGAAAATCAATCCATCCCTATCCACTTCCCAGGAGAAGGAGCTATGCAGCTTATTGAGAAAACATTTAGATGCCTTCGCCTGGAGTTATAAGGAGATGAAGGGAGTGCACCCTTCAGTATGTACTCATCATATATACATTAAGGAAGATTGCAAACCAGTGAGACAGCCTCAAAGGAGGATGAATCCAGCACTTAAAGACATTGTTAAGGAAGAGTTGCAAAAATTACTTGATTTAGGATTCATCTACCCCATCTTTGATAGTGAATGGGTCTCTCCTTTGGTGCTAGTGCCAAAGAAAAATGGTAAATGGAGAATATGTATCAACTATTGGGAATTGAAAAAAGCCACTAAAAAGGACCATTTTCCTTTGCCTTTCATAGATCAAGTGTTAGATGGTCTGGTGGGGAAAATGTTTTTCTCCTTCCTAGATGGGTTTAATAGGTACAATCATATTCAAATAAGCCCGAAAGACCAAGATAAGACCACTTTCACCTGTCCTTGGGGTACCTTTGCATACCAGGTCCTTCTTTTTGGTTTGTGTAACGCTCCAACCACTTTCTAGAGAATGGTATTGAGTATATTTTCTAAACTAGTTCATGATGCAGTGGAAATATATATGGATGATTTTACTCCTTATGGTTCTGACTTTCAGGAAGATTTATCTAACCTGGGAAAAGTTTTGGACAAGTGTATTGAGATGAACCTGTTTCTCAGTCTGGAAAAATGTGAATTTCTGATGACTGAAGGGACTGTGCTAGGTCATGCAATATCTCAACAAGGATTGCAGGTGGACCCCAACAAAATTGCCATCATCCAAAGGGTCCCACCTCCTCAAAAGGTAAGAGATGTTAGAAGTTTCCTAGGCTTAGTTGGGTATTACCAAAGATTCATTAAATATTTCAGTAAGCTAGCCTCTTCGTTGTTTGGTCTTCAGTAAGAGTAAACTTGTAACTGCCCAAATTTTGAGAGGCCCAAACTGGGCCCTACCTTTCTGCATTCACATAGATGCCTCAAACAAAGAAATGGGAGCAGCCTTAGGACAAATTGATGAAACGTTACCTTACGCCATATACTTTAAAAGCAAAAATTTGTCAAAGGCAGAGTTAAACTACACAGTGACCGAGAAGGAACTCCTAGCTGTTGTGCATTCTTTAAACAAATTCAGACATTATATCATAGGCTATCAGACCTTCATGCACACTGATCATGCTGCAATTGGATATTTAATGAACAAACCGGATGTAAATTCTCACATTTTTAGATGGTTGCTTTTACTGTAGCAGTTTGATTTGACCATTGTTGATAAACCTGGTAAAAAAAATGTTGTTGCTGACTTTTTGTCTAGAGTAAATTTGCCTGTAGGTGAAGAAGGAATGGTGGATGATCAAAAGCCATATGAATATCTGTTTGCTATCTCAGTACTCTCTCCCTGGTTTGCTAATATAGCAAACTACTTGGTTTCAACATAGTTCCTAACAAACCTGTCCTCGAAGGAGAAGAGCAAGATAGTGAGGAAAAGTGCCCCTTTCACCTGGATTAGGGGTAATCTCTTCAACCTTGGCCTAGATCAGATCTTGAGAAGATGTGTCAGGGAGGAGAAGTTTTTGACATCCTCCTGACCTGTCAAGATGGGCCTTGTGGAGGTCATTTTGCAGCAAAGAGAACCGCCTTTAAAATATTACAAGCAGGCTATTATTGGTCCACTCTTCATCAAGATGTGAGGAGATACACCAACCAATGTGATCAGTGTCAAAGGATGGGGAAACCTACTCCAAAGGATGAGATTCCCATGCAACCTCAAGTGACCTTTGAGCCATTTGAGAAGTGGGGCATGGAATTTGTGGGTCCTATCAACCCTCCTTCAAAACAGAAGCAATACATCATTGCGTACACCGATTACCTGACAAAGTGGGCAGAAACAAAAGCAATAAAAGTAGCAACAGAGGAAAAAGTAGTTGAGTTTTTGAGAGAAAACATATTCTACAAGTTTGGGTATCCAAGAGAATTGGTCACAGATCAAGGCAGTCAGTTCACTTCTAATTTGAATGAAGACCTACTCACACATCATAAAATCAAGCACAGGACTTCCACCCCTTAGCATCCACAAGCCAATGGGTAGGTGGAAGCCACTAGTAGAGCTTTGGAAGGAATTCTGACCAACGTAGTGAGCAGCAATAGAAAAGATTGGGCGGATAGATTTGTTGAGGCCACTCGGGCCTACAACACAACATGGAAGACCACCACAAGGTTCACACCCTATGAACTGGTCTATGGAAAGAAGGCTTTGTTGTCAATAGAATTTGAATTCAATACACTAAGGATGGCAGCTCAGCTAGACCTAGACCTTAGCAATGCACAGAAGGAAAGACTACTCCAGCTCAATGGATTGGATGAACAAATATTGCAGGCCCTTCTCCACATAGAGGTAGTTTAGCTTCAGAGGAAGATATGGCATGAAAAAAATATCAAGGAGAAGTAATTCCAAGAGGGAGATTGGGCATTGCTCTATGATTCAAGGTATAAATACTTCAAAGGCAAGCTGAGGACAAGATGGCTGGGACCCTACACTGTGGAAAAATGCAATGACAATGGTTCAGTTCTAATTCGAACCATTGATGAGGAAGCCATCTCCATTCTTGTCAAAGGACATAGGTTGAAAATTTACAAGAAGCCCCTCTCCAAGCGAGAGTTCATTGAAGATCTAAAAAAGACAGTGATGGTAGAGGAGCATGTCTTAGCCTCCACTTCACCCATTCACTGAAGAAACAGAAAAGATAAATAAAAAAATAAGGACTCAAGTGAAAACCTCCATGAGGTGCTTGAGTCCCATCATTGAGTTAAAAACCTCTTCTGAGGCGGCTCAGTGATGCCAAAAAGAAAAAAAAAAAGAGAGAATAAGATCCCTGGATGAAAACCTCCCTTGGAGGCGCCCAGGGCAAGCAATTAGGGTGAAAACCTCCTTGAGTCGCCCTAGTTGTTTTCAAAAAAAAAAGAGAAAAAGAGAAAAAGAAGAAAAAGAAAATTGAGTTCTAATGTGTATTGCAGGTTTGCAAGAGGACCACAGGGAGCAAGAGAAGATTACACAGAGCCTATTTCATCTCCTTCACACTCTTCTCCATCATTTCTGACCTTTCTTCCACCCCACTATGTTTTTTCCGGAAATTGTGTGTTCTATAGGAGGCCCTGTATTTTCTACAAGAGGCTCCTGTAGGAATCACAGAGAGCCAGAAATGGTTCCAAAAAGTAGTTTGAGGGGCTAGGAAGCTTTAAGAAGAACATGTAAACCCTCCTACAACTATCAACCCTCCTTTACATCCATTCCACACCTGCATCACATCATCATCATCATTTTTTTCCCTTCCTGTCACAGAAAAACACAGAGAACCAATTTTTAGAAAAAAACAAAAAGTAAAGGAAGCAACACCTCAAATCTCACCTGCAGCTTACCTAGTACCTCTCCATCTCCATCAACATCTTTGGCATCATCCTCATAGCTTCCAGTACATAAATAAGCTGAAATTTTAAAGGGAGAAGTAGCTACAGGAGCTCCTATAGGAATTCCTGTAGCAGTTAATCCCATTAAAATCAAGCCACAACAGCAAAAGAAGTGCAATCATGGGATTGAAGGAGACATCTGAATCTTAGATCCAGCTAGAGGATACCTGCACAAGACAAATAGCTACACATCAGAAAATAGAGAGCATGCAACAAAGGAAATACAAGCATGCAACAGGAAAATGAGCCAAAATACCTCACAACACATACATTCGACTCACAGGAAAGTGACTAACCCGCTCCTCTGTTGCATTTGTGAAATTGAAAGATATGCATAAGCGAATGAGTTGGTTGGGGTTGAACGAGAAAAGGTGGCCAGTTAACTTGGCCACCTTCATCCAGTTGACTGCACTTATCCGAAGATGTCACCACACGTGCACATAGTCAACTTAGAGAAACATCCCAAGGATAGGTAGTGGAGGGTTTGCAAACTCCGATGCAATGATGAGAGGTGATTGTGGGAAGAAACCATGATGACAAGGCAGGTGGGGACCAATGATCCAAATATGGCCAACGTACCTTTTTGGCAGCTCACCCCCATCACCGGAAATATCTAAAAGAAGTAATAAGTACTCTCCTCGAATCACTCTCACCACCTTTTCTTTCATTCTATCCTCATCCACTTAGTTGTAGCAAGATCCTTGTCACCCCACAACCTCGAAACCATCGTTCTCCATCACTTTCATCCATCCTCTTGCTATTAGCATTCTACATGAGCACTTATAGGTTCTACAGGAGTACCTACAAGCAGTTCTACAGGAGGGGCAATGAGTTGTTTTTAAGAAGAAAAATCGGGTTTTTTGCTCGATTTCTGGCTTGAGGAGGTAGGTTCCATGCATACCCACCTTGATTATCAATATGTGCAAGGAATGATATCATTTTAAGGAGGAATTGAGTCCATAGAAGAAGAGGAATTACATAAAAAATTTCTGCCCGTTTTCTTAAAAAAAACACAGTTTTCCTCTATTTTCCTGTTTTCTTCAAAATTCTTGTCTCCATCTCTACATTTAGCGTTCAAAAGGGGTATAAGCACAATGACAGGAGGCTTCATGAGGAAGGAGCCCACTAATTCAACCAAGCTCCATGAACATCCCCAATTAGTAGCTATATTCACCAGGGCAAATTGGATGACATTTTCTGAGAAATTCCAAGAGTTTGATGAGGAAGTTGCTCAAGAATTTTTCCTTTCTTTAGTCCCTCACTCAAGAACCCATGCCACTTTCACTCTTAGAGGTCTTTCCATGGAAATCACCCTAGAATTTATCAGTAGGGTTACTACCCTTCCTCTTGGATTACCTTGGAGCAAAGATGAAAAACCAATTAGACAGGCTGCCAAGAAAAAAATCTTCCAAAACACTAAACATCCTTGCTTTCTTGATTTCGTTGTTTGACTATCAATTCTTTTGCAGTAGATTTCTTCTCACAGTAGGTCAGCCTATCAGCCATCACATTCTCTCCCTGATCTATGCCTTGCAGGTCGCCCAAAGTTCACCTCAAATCTGCCTTAGTTTTTTGCGTTTTTCAATAGGATTTGTTCCTCTCCCCTGACCATCTCTCCCTCTCCTATTGATCCTTGGTGAATCCTAGGTGCCCTAACACATCATCCCAGCCTTCATCTACCCTTTCCACCCACTCTCACACCTTTAAAACCTTCAAAACTACTCTCGGCATCCTCCTGTAGACCTCCTGTAGATCTCCTGTGTCCTCTTGTAGATTTTCCTGTAGGCTTTCTTTTGAAGGCTGAGTGTGGGAAAAGCCTCTAGAAGGCCACCATAGACCTCCTAGGGCCCATATACACTATCCTACATCTCCTCAAACCCTAAAGTCGCTCTTCAACACCACCTATTTGCTTCCACCTTCACACACAATAAAACACATGCATGTCAATTTCACATAAAAATAAAAAAAGATGTTTTTTGCTCATTTAATTCTAGAAATAGCTTGAGTAGATGTTGTTTACTTCCTTGAGCTGGTAATGGCATTCATTTCATGGTTTTCATAGTGCTTTCTGCAAAAGGAGGGTTAGTTGGTTAAGTGGGGTTTGCTAGGTTTACTTCACATTTCAGTCTTTTTCCTTTCTGCAAGTAGAGTAGCATATGTAGAGTAAGCTTGCCTTTCTTTCAACACATATAGAGCTTCTTCTGGAATCCATAGAAGTTGGCTTGAACTCCTAGTGATCTTGTGCCAGCTGACCAAGTGACAGCCTGCAGTAAGAAGTAGTACTTGTGCATAAAGCACTGTCGCTTCCAAGTTTGTTACGAAATACCGGGTTGATAAGAGTAAAGTAGGCAACCCAGGAGTTGCAGCATTATTGTTGCAATACTAGTGCTCACCACTTTTTGGCGTCGTTGCCGAGGAAGCGTCAGAGTAGTTTGTGATTACTTCTTTCTTCTATTTTATATCACAACATTCTACTACGTAGTTTATTTCAGCAAAAGTAGAATAGTTGTTCCTTTCAGTTTCTGCATTTCCTTGCTTTCCTTTTAAATTCTGCAAATTTCATTTCAGCAAAAGTAGAATAGTTGTTTATTTCAATTTATGCATTTCCTTGCTTTCCTTTTCAATTCTACAAATTTCATTTCAGCAAAGTTCATTTCAGTTAGTTGCAATTTGTATTGTTCAATCCATTTCAGTTTTGCAGGTACAATCAATGAAAAAACAAAAACCAACAAAAAAGATTTTCTTTCATACCTCATAGGAATAGAGATAATTCATAAAAAATCTTGCCCAACACCCCCACTACATCACACAGCTAACCTTCTCTCTTCTTCGGTGGCAGTGATCAAGAAGAACCTTTAGGTGAACAACTAGATATATTTGAAGAACCTATAGGGGAAGAAGAAGAAGAAAACATCCATCCTGAGCCAATGGCTGAAAACAAAAATGCTAGGGGAAATGGGAAAAGAATAGAGGGTACCTTTCCCATCCGAGAGACTAATGGGGACACTGAAATGAAGAATATAAGTCCTTCAGCTCTACCTCACTTCCATGGTTTGACTACAGAAGATCTTGACACCTTCTTGTTTGAGTTTGTTGTCATCTGTCGAACCTATGGCTATGTAGTCGATGAGCAAAAGTTGAAACTATTCCCTTCTACTCTCAAGGATGCAGCATTGCGCTGGTTCATGGGGTTATGTAGAAATAGCATCATAACTTTGGCTCAGATGCAGCAGGCCTTTCATAACAAATATCGAGACTACTGTAGGTCAAAAGATACCAAAGAAGAGATCTTCTGAATGACCATGGGAAGTGATGAGTCCTCGGAAGATTACGAAGAGAGGTTCCAGTTCAGTTACAAAAGGGCCAGGTGCACACTTGACCTGAATATTTGAAGTTGGTCCTGCTTAGAGGAATTCTGGAAGACCTTTTAGACACCCTCCATCTACTGGCCAGTGGAGACATCTACCAATTATCTTATGAGGACATAAAGACTGTTTTTAGAAACCATTCTAGAGTAGCTAGAAAGAGAGGTAGGGGGAGTTGCAGACTCTTGCCATACAAATGGATACCTTGCATATCAATAGGAAACAAGAGGAAGCAGAGAGAGCTTTGGCCATCTTTTGTCCTAGATGCACCAGGAGGCATCCTAGGAATGAATGTCCATTGAAATCTATAGAGGTTTGTTTGGTCCGTGAAGAAGATTATTCTACAGATAAGTGCCCTTCCTTGCCCGGACTTAAAGCTGTATACTAGGGGGCCAAAGGAGCCACTGAACTACTCTATTTCATGAACCAAAGGAGACCGCATGGACCTAGACCATACCAACAAGGGATGCAAGGGACATCTCAGGCATACTACGACCCCAACCAAGTCACTTCCATACCTTCTTGGGGACCCCCTGGTCATCCTTCCTGGTTCATGCCTCCTCCTTGGTCCTTTCCATCTCAATATCATGCCCAACCAGATGCTCATTCATTTCAATCCTATGCTTAGCCACAACCTCAGTGGAATGCATCTCATCAGGGATGGAGTCCCCAATACAACTCTCCTCCCACCCTTTTGCTTCCACCACCTGCTCAACCACAATCATTGCCTCCTGCTCCACCAAGGCAACCCTAAATGCTTGCCCAGCCGAACCTGAACCCGGACAACAGACAGGCTCAACAAGTATATAGTGGGGAACCATCATGCCCAGCGTATGCTGTGGAGATTCGGGAGATTAACCTATGATCTGGGAAGATTCTCCTAGATAGCCATCCTTCACCTAGGGAGGTTGAGGAAGATAAAGAGGAAAGTGAACCTAAAGCGATTCCATCCTTTCCTGAGAGACTATTTGGGACAACATAGCCTACCCTAGAAGAAACTGAACTTCTGGGAGAATTGAAATAGTTATGTGTGAAGATACCACTTCTCCAAGCCATAAAAGATGTGCCTATATACAATAGGTTGATCAAAGAGAAGTGCTTTAGGCATCCAGTAAGGCGCAAGAGAGATGCCCAGACCATCAATGTCATAGGACAACTGTCTGACTTGATGTTGGGGCAGGTAATCTGTCCGAAATATCTGGACCCTAGAAGTCCAGTAGTTGATGTCCACATCAATGGCACCTTGATCCCACATACCTTGGTTGATTTGGGAGCTACCATTAATGTGATGAAAAAGGACACAATGCTCAAACTTAATCACTAGGGCTCCTTGAGGAAGACCATGACAATATTATAGCTACCAGACTGCTCCACTGTGACCCCTGAAGGGATTATGGAAGATATGATGGTCTCCATTGATTCTTGGGAGTACCCTACTGATTTCTTAGTTCTCTAGCTGAAGGCAAATCTCACTGGGTATCCTCTCATCCTAGGAAGACCCTGGTTGGCTATTGCCGATGCCTACATCAATTGTCAAGTTGGGAACATGACCATCAAGAACGGGCATAAGTCCAAACAGTTAATCCTATACCCTCCTACCCAACCCTTGCTAGAACATGATCTACCTCTCTGGTTGGAGGAGGAGGATGAGCATGAAGTTATTCTGCACCACTTTGTGCATTAGAAACCACCACGGGGGGGAAACCGCAAGATGAGGATGATATCATTGAAAATGTAATTCAGAATCCACCCCCCAGTATCTTACCGTTAGAGGACATAGCGAAAGAAACTTGAAAGAAACCTTTAACTGATCTCTGTGTGGCCAACCTGACCTCTCTCCGTGTTAAGAATATAGAGTTCAGCCCAGAAAGAACCTTGAAAATCAATCCATCCCTATCCACTTCCCAGGAGAAGGAGCTGTGTAGCTTATTGAGAAAACAATTAGATGCCTTCGCTTGGAGTTATAAGGAGATGAAGGGAGTGCACCCTTCAGTATGTACTCATCATATATACATTAAGGAAGATTGCAAACCAGTCAAGCAACCTCAAAGGAGGATGAATCCAACACTTAAAAACATTGTTAAGGAAGAGTTGCAAAAATTACTTGATGCAGGATTCATCTACCCCATCTTTGACAATGAATGGGTCTCTCCTTTGGTGCTAGTGCCAAAGAAAAATGGTAAATTGAGAATCCGTGTCGACTATCGGGAATTGAACAAAGCCACTAAAAAGGACCATTTTCCTTCACCTTTCATAGATCAAGTGTTAGATGGTCTAGTGGGGAAAAAGTTTTTCTCCTTCTTAGATGGGTTTAGTGGGTACAATCAGATTCAAGTAAGCCCACAAGACCAAGATAAGACCACTTTCACTTGTCCTTGGGATACCTTTGCATACTGGGTCCTTCCTTTTGGTTTGTGTAACGCTCCAGCCACATTCCAGAGAGTAGAATTGAGTATATTTTCTGAACTGGTTCATGATGCAGTGGAAATATATATGGATGATTTTACTCCTTATGGTTCTGACTTTCAGGAAGCTTTATCTAACCTGGGAAAAGTTTTGGACAAGTGTATTGAGATGAACCTGTCTCTTAGTTCGGCAAAATGTGAATTTTTGATGACTGAAGGGACCGTGCTAGGTCATGCAAGATCTCAACAAGGATTGTAGGTGGACCCCAACAAAATTGCCATCATCCAAAGGGTCTCACCTCCTCAAAAGGTGAGAGATGTCAGAAGTTTCCTAGGCTTAGCTGGGTATTACCGAAAATTCATTAAATATTTCAGTAAGCTATCCTCTCCGTTGTTTGGTCTTCTAGGCAAAGATGTCGAATTTGTATGGTCAGAAAACTGTCAAGAAGCCTTAGATACCGTGAAGAGTAAACTTGTAACTGCCCCAATTTTGAGAGGCCCAAACTGGACCCTACCTTTCCACATTCACACAGATGCCTTGAACAAAGCAATAGGAGTAGCCTTAGGACAAATTGATGAAAAGTTACCTTATGCCATATACTTTATAAGCAAAAAATTATCAAAGGCAGAGTTAAACTACACAGTGACCGAGAATGAACTCCTAGCTATTGTGCATTCTTTAAAAAAATTCAGACATTATATCACAGGATATCAGACCTTCGTGGACACTGATCATGCTGCAATTAGATATTTAATGAACAAATCGGATTTAAATTCTCGCATTATTATATGGTTGCTTTTACTGCAACGGTTTTATTTGACCATTGTTGGTAAGCCTTTTAAAGAAAATGTTGTTGCTGACTTTTTGTCTAGAGTAAATTTTCCTACAGGTGAAGAAGGAATGGTGGATGATCAAATGCCAGATGAACAACTGTTTTCTATCTCAGTACTCTCTCCATGGTTTGTTGATATAAAAAACTACTTGGTTTCAGCACAGTTCCTACCACACTTGTGCTCGAAGGAGAAGAGCAAGATAGTGAGGAAAAGCACCCATTTCACCTAGATTGGGGTTAATCTCTTCAACCTTGGCCCAGATCAGATCTTGAGAAGATGTGTCAGGGAGGAGGAAGTTTTTGACATCCTCCTAACCTGTCATGACGGGCCTTGTGGAGGTCATTTTGTAGCAAAGAGAACCGCCTTTAAAATATTGCAAGCAGGCTACTATTGGCCCACTCTTCATCAAGATGTGAGGAGATACACCAACCAATGTGATCAATGTCAAACGATGGGGAAACCTACTCCAAAGGATGAGATGCCCATGCAACCTGAAGTGACCTTTGAGCCATTTGAGAAGTGGGGCATGGACTTTGTGGGTCCTATCTACCCTCATTCAAAACATAAGCAATACATCATTGTGTGCACCGATTACCTGACGAAGTGGGCATAAACAAAAGTAATCAAAGTAGCAACAGAGGAAAAAGTAGTTGAGTTTTTGAGAGAAAACATATTCTACAAATTCAGGTATCCAAGAGAATTGGTCACAGATCAAGGCAGCCAATTCACTTCCAATTTGATTGAAGACTTGCTCACACATCATAAAATCAAGCACAAGACTTCCCCCCCTTACCATCCACAAGCCAATTGGTAGGTGGAAGTCACTAACAGTGGAAGGAATTATGACCAAGGTAGTGAGAAGCAGTAGAAAATATTGGGCGGACAGACTAGTTGAGGCCACCTAGGCCTACAACACAACATGGAAGAACACCACAAGGTTCACACCTTATGAACTATTCTATGGGAAGAAGGCTTTGTTGTCAATAGAATTTAAATACAATACACTAAGAATGGCAGCTCAACAAGACCTAGACCTCAGCGATGCACAAAGGGAAAGACTACTCCAGCTCAATGGATTGGATGGAAAGCGATTGCAGACCCTTCTCCACA
>APFE030553623.1:55634-97258 GCA_000404065.3 Pinus taeda | reverse complement strand
AAATTAGGAAAGAAAAAGAGAATAAGATCCCTAGATTAAAACCTCCCTTGGAGGCACCCAGGGTAGGCAATTAGGGTGAAAACCTCCTTGAGGCGCCCTAGTTGTTTAAAAAAAAAGAAGAAGAAGAAGAAGAAAATTGAGTTCTAATGTGCATTGCAAGTTTTCAGGAGGACCACAAGGAGCAAGATAAATGCCACAGAGCCTATTTCATCTCCTCCACACTCTTATCCATCATTTCTGACCTTTCTTCCAACCCATTGTGTTTTTTCCGGAAACTGTGTGTCCTACAGGAGGCCCTGTGTTTTCTATAGGAGGCTCCTGTAGGAATCACAGAGAGCCAGAAATGGTTCCAAAAAGCAGTTTGAAGGGCTGGGAAGCTTTATGAAGAACATGTAAACCCTCCTACAGCTATCAACCCTCCTTGCCATCCATTCCACACCTGCATCACATCATTTTTCCCTTCCTGTCAGAAAAACACAGAAAACCATTTTTTAGAAAAAAACAAAAAGTAAAGGAAGTAGCACCTCAAATATCACCTTTAGCTTACCTAGTACCTCTCCATCTCCATTAGCATCTTTGTCATCATCCTCACAACTTCCAATACAGAAATACAGGAGCTCCTGTAGGAATTCTTGTAGCAGTTGATCCCGTTAAAATCAAGCCACGACAACAAAAGAAGTGCAGTCATGGGATTTAAGGAGACATCTGAAGCTTAGATCCAACCAGAGAATACCTGCACAAGACAAATAGCCACACATTAGAAAGCACAGAGCTTGCAGAAAAGGAAATACAAGCATGCAGCAAGAAAAGGAGCCAAAATACCTCACAGCACATACATTCGACTCACAGGTAGGTGACTAACCCGCTCCTCTGTTTCATTTGTGTAATTGAAAGATATGCATAAGCGAATGAGATGGTTGGGGTTGAACGAGAAAAGGTGGCCAGTTAACTTGGCCACTTTCATCCAGTTGACTGCACTCATCAGAAGATGTCATCACACGTGAGCATAGTCAACTCAGAGAAAGATCCCAAGGGCAGGTAGGGAGGGTTTGCAAACTCCGATGCAATGATGAGAGGTGATTGCATGAAGAAACCAGATGAAAAGGCAGGTGGGGACCAACAATCCAAATATGGCCAACGTACCTTTTTTCCAACTCACCCCCATCACCGAAAATATCTAAAAGAAGTAATAAGTACTCTCCTCGAAGCGCTCTCACCACCTTTTCTTTCATTCTATCCTCATCAACTTAACTGCAGCAAGATCCTTGTCACCCCACAACCTCAAAACCATCATTATCCATCGCTTTCATCCATCTTCCTGCTATCGGCATTCTACAGGAGCACTTACAGGTTCTATAGGAGCACCTACATGTAGTTCTACAGGAGGGGCAGTGAGTTGTTTTTAAGAAGAAAAATCCGGTTTTTTGTTCGATTTCTGGCTTGAGAAGGTAGGTTCCATGCATACCCACCTTGATTATCAATATGTGCAAGGAATGATATCATTTTAAGGAGGAATTGAGTCCGTAGAAGAAGAGGAATTACATATAAATTTTCTGCCTGTTTTCTTAAAAAAAACACAGTTTTCCTCTGTTTTCCTGTTTTCTTCAAAATTCTTGTCTCTGTCTCTACATTTTGTGTTAAAAAGGGGTATAATCACAATGATAGGAGGATTCATGAGGAAGGAGCCCACTAATTCAACCAGGCTCCATGAACATCCCCAAGTAATAGCAGCCATATTCACCAGGGAAAACTGGATGACATTTTTTGAGAAATTTCAAGGGTTTGATGAGGAAGTTGCTAAGGAATTTTCCCTTTCTTTAGTCCCTCAATCAAGAACCCTTGCCAATGTCACTCTTATAGGTCTTTCCATGGAAATTGCCCCAGAATTTATCAGTAGGGTTACTACCCTTCCTATTGGATTACCTTGGAGAAAAGATGAAAAACCAATTGGATAGGCTGCCAAGAAAAATTTCTTCCAAAACAATGAACATCTTGTAGAAGATAAAAATGGCATTATAAGGACAAGCATACCCTACCCTTGGAATGAGGTCAGTTACCAAATCATCAAATATATTTCCTATGAAGGGAGGTATAGCATAGTCTATGGCTACCATTTTAGAATCCTTCATGAGCTAAGATATGGCATGGACACTCCAACACCCCAGAAACTCAATATCCCCTATTTCCTCCTGCAGTCCCTCATAGACTCTAGCATTAAGTTCAAGGCAAGGAGTCTAGATCAATTGGCTCACCATGGGTTAATTAAAATTTTAGTGGAAGAAGCCCTCCATACATTAACAATCCCCATAGCATGGGAAATTTTCTGAAACATGATAGCAGAAGATGACAAAAAGGCCCTCACCTATGATATCAGTCCTTCTGATAGTGAGGAGGAAAAGAAGCAAGGGGGAGAAGGGGAAGAAACTGAGCAACAAGAAGGGAAGAAGGAAGAAACAAAAATAGAGTAGGAAGAAACAAAACAACCAGGGACAGAGAAGAAGATAGAAGGAGGAGAAAGAGGGGCAAACAAGACAAAAGTGTCTCCTGAGACCCTAGAAAGAGAGACAACAACTTCTCTCACTTCCCTCAGCACCCTAATTAAACCAAAAAAAAGAAGAAGAGGCAGACCTCAATGTATTTCAGGGCTAGGAAGAGCACAAGGATCAAAACAGGGAAACCCTAGCCTTCTTCTAAAGTGCCTATTGTTATTGAAGATTCACCCTCTGCCCAAGGAAAGGAATCCCCTTCCAAGGCACCTATCACTTATGAAAGGGGGACTCCTAGATCTCCCACATGGAAGGAAAAAGTAGAACTACAAGACTCAAAAATAGTTCTACAGGAGGCAAAGACTGTTCTAGAGGAGACCCTGTTAAGACTATAGGAGACTGAAAAAATTGAAAAAAGGATAGAAGGAAAGCCATAGGGGAAGGAGGAAGTAACAGAGGCACAAGAAGCTGACCCCTAGCCTAGTCGTGGCTCTTACTACAATCTTCTTGAGGGGCGAAGAATCATTCCACAAAAATTTGCAATCCCACTATTCTTTGAGTTGGAGAAAGAAACAATAAGGACCCATAGGTGGATGCAAATAGCCAAATCCAAGGGAGCTGAGGATATTGGCCATATGGAGAATCAACTCAGAGAAATGGGCAGAGAATTAAGTGTTGTCAGACATAGAGAAGCAATCACAAGAACTCACCTTGAAACAAAAAATGAATTGCTAAGAAGATAATTGCAAGAAAAAGAGACACAATTGGCATGCATGGCCAGTTGGTCCATGGAGGCACTGCAATGTAGAACACCAACAAAATCCTATGGATTATACCTCAAGGACCAATGTCTACAGTTTCAGATAAAGACTTTGGCATAGAGAGGCACAATACCTTTTCAAGATTACAGACAGTTTATGGACCTGTGTGACCAAATCTCATCAGAAGACAATGCAAAAATAGTAGAATTCTATATTCATAACATGGCCCTCATAGACTTGAATGTGTGTGACCCCAATGCTAGGCTAGGGGACCTGCAACTAATGGCCATGGCCTCATGGATGAATCATGAAGAGTTAAGGGCAACAAAAATAAGAAAGTTGATGATAAAGGAGCAGAATGAGCCCTTAATGATCAGAGGTGAGCCATCAGATCCCATGGCAATCATCAGCACACATAACCTGCTTGCAAATAATCCCCAAATTGCCCTAAATATATCAATGATCAGGCTCAAGCCATTGTACAATTTGAGGATATGGAAAGGTTACTTGGGGATGATTGTGTGCATGCTTGTATGAGGAGGTGGAACACCCTACCACGTAGTGTGCAGATCTAGGAGTATCACTCCCCAACAAGGATGAAAGAGGCATTAAGGAGAGTGCCACTGTACAAGCGCTCCATGCAGAGTTTGAAGGTCAATTGGATTGGTCTCAAATTGAGTCCCCCATTGCTGTTAGGTATGCTAGAAGGTAGAAAAGAGGAAGAAGAGCAACAACAGTGGGAAGAGGTAGACATAAAGGTAGGATTCCATGACAAAGAAGAGGAGATCACATCAGAGGCATGGGATGTTAGGAATGACACTAGGGCCATCAAAGATGAGGAGATGGACTAAGTTGCTCAAAGGATGAGCAACACCTTCAATAGGGGGGTGATGATGAGCCCCATAAATGGGTAATTATATGGGCTCATTTTTCCTCCTAAAATAGTTAAATCAACCATTCTCTTAGCTTATTGCATGTTTTTTAATTATATTTATGCTTATGGAGTGAGTTGGGTTAGTTATGATGCCATGAGGTCTAATATGTGTTTAATGCAGATTTTTGTTGAATTTTGAAGACAAAGTCAAAGATTCGATGGACAATTGGAAACAATAATTTGAAGTGGAAAAAGGAGAGGATTTATAGGAGGGAATCCCCCTCATTTATTACTCCCCACTTTGAATTTTCCTTCATGCAGCTCAGAGCACAAACAGCCAAATCAATGCACTAGGAGGCAACCGAGCAAGTGGATGATAACTTATGTTTAGCTCGAGTTTTGGGAGCCAAGCCTCATTGATTTTAAGGAAGCTGTTGGGAGCTTCAGTTGTATAAGTAGAGAGGCCTAGGGCCTCACTAGGGTCAAATTTTTGCAGCATTTTTGCTGCTGTTTTGCTCTGCTCAACTTCAAGCTTACTTTTGGTGACAGTTTCATGTAATCCTATTACTTTTTTGATAATAAAGATGAGATTCTTCTTGAGTAGCACTGAGTTACCTCATAGGGCTGAAGCTCTAGGGTTAGGGCCCAATCCAAGCAGCCAAGCTCCTCTTGTTTGTATTTATATTGTTTGTTTCAGTTTATGGATTAGTTGTTGTTAGATGAATTTCTTTCTTGGTTAAGAATAGGTTGCTTTTGGTGATTTAGAAGGTTGTTTCCATTTGTGTTTTCTATATTAGGGTAAATAGTGATAGAAAGAAGATACAAAAGGCCAGCAATAGTGCCTTGGCCTCCTTTCCTCCCTTTGGGACCATTAACTGAGGCCAAGACCCTCTTACTACCACAAAAACACAGATTTTCCTTCTCCATAGGATTTCTAGTGTTGCAATTTGTTAGAAGGTTAATGATTTGCTTTAGATCTCTTTCACCATGCTCATTTCTGTCTTTGCAATAAGTCTTCTTCCATGCTTTCTCTCATTATAGCATTTTTCAGATTTCTTACCATAGCTCATAACTTAGACTAACTTAATGCAAAATTCTGTTTTTTGACGTACTTAATTTCCTTTCTTGCTTGATTTCATTGTTTGACTGTCAGTTCTTTTGCAACATATTTCTTCTCACAGTAGGTCATCCTATCAGCCATCACATTCTCTCCCTAATCTATGCCCCACAAGTCGCCCAAAGTTCACCTCAAATCTGCCTTAGTTTTCTGTGTTTTTTCAAAGGATGTCTTCCTCTCTCCCAACCATTTCCCTCTCTTAGTGATCCTTGGTGAACCCTAGGTTCCCTAACACATCAACCCAACCTTCATCTACCCTTTCCTCCCACTCTGACACTTTTAAAACCTTCAAAGTTGCTCTTGGCATCATCCTATAGACCTCCTGTAGACCCCCTGTAGATCCCTTGTGTCCTCCTATAGATTTTCCTTTAGGCTTTTTTTTAAGGCCGAGTGTGGGAAAAGCCTTGAGAAGGCCACTTGAGACCTCCTAGGGCCCATATAAACCATCCTACATCTCCTCAAACCCCAAAGTTGCCCTTCAACACCACCTATTCGCTTCCACCTTCACACACAATAAAACACATGCATGTCAATTTCACATAAAAATATATAAAAATCCAAAAAGATGTTTTTTGCTCATTTACTTCTAGAAATAACTTGAGTAGATGTTGTTTACTTCCTTGAGTTGGTAATGGCATTCATTTCATGGTTTTCATAGTTCTTTCTACAAAAGTAGGGTTATTTGGTTAAGTAGGGTTTGCTAGGTTTACTTCACATTTCAATCTTTTTCCTTTCTGCAAGTAGAGTATTCTCTGTAGAGTAAGTTTGCCTTTCTTTCATCACATATAGAGCTTCTTCTGGAATCCATAGAAGTTGGCTTGAGCTCCTAGTAATCTTGCGCCAGTTGACCAAGTGACAACTTGCAGTAAGAACTAGTACTTGTGCATACAACACTGTCACTTCCAAGTTTGTTATGAACTACCGAGTTGATAATAGTAAAGTAGGTAGCCCAGGAGTTGCAGCATTATTACTGCAATATTGGTGCTCACCAGACCACTAGGCATATTATTTCCTTTTCCATCAATGTCTTGTTCGTTCTTTTTGCAACTCCGTTTTGCTGATGTGTGTATGGAGTAGTCTTCTGCCATGATATACCACACTTCTTACAGAACTCTTCAAATTCCTTCTTGTAGGATTCTCCACCATTATCTATCCTCAACACCTTTATCTTCTTCTCTGTCTAGTTTTCCACCAGAGCCTTAAATTCTTTAAAATTGTCAAAGACTTCAGATTTCTTCCTGAGGAAATATATCGGTGTATTCTTTGAGAATTCATCTATAAATGATACATAGTACACAGACTTACCCAGCGATGGAACCGACACATGTCCAAGAACATCAGTGTGCACAATCTCTAATATCCATTTCGCCCTCTTAGTACCAGAGGCGGAACTCACCCGATTCTTCTTCCCATATACACAATGTTCACAAAAATTGAAATCCAGAGAGAAATTAGACACACATTCTACTATACCATTACCATGACGTATTCAAAGGCCCTTCTCTCCAATATGGCCAAGCCTTTGATGCCATAACATGGTATTTTCTCTAGAGACCACTATATTTTCTGATCCACTTTCAGGAACCACAGAACTGTTGCACCCATCAATAACAATGCTACCCAAAATCTTGTAAAAATTTCCAATCCGAACGCATCAATACCAGTGATCCCGAAACCATCTTGAAGGTATCTTTCTCGAACACTGTTTTTACACTTGTATTATCCATCTTGCTTACAAAAATTAGATTTATGGCTAATGCAGGAATATGCATGTAGAAAATCCGATAGATTCACAATCTCATGCAATGTTCCAAAGCACAAGACAAGAATCTACTTCTATTTTCAACCAACAGAAGCCAATAGATCGATGAAAACAATATGAACAAGAAGAAGATAAATCTGTGGAGTACTAAAGAAGGTATGCTTTTGTTGATTATTTTGGCATCTTTTCATTAAAACTCATAGCCCCTTTGCATCATGAACTAGGTAGATAATAAGAAATCATGACAAAATCTGTAGGATTTATATGCAATACCGAAACACTGATAATTGCCATTTCTTATGCAGGAAAAATGAAAAACAAAAGATTGTCATTCCAAAGAAAAATACAGGGCCAAGTTAATTGTTGTCCCTTTGGCAGGGAACCACATGCAAACAAGGTGATCCAAATTAAAGCATATCAACCAGGGAAAGGAAATGGAAATATCGACTCGGCACAAGAAAGCAAATGGATAACTGGGAATTAACAGTTTGGTGAATCCCTCAGGATCCTTTGATCCTGAGGGATCGCTACCTTAACTATTTTGGCATCATTGATATCTCCGCCTTAGCTGTTATAAAAAGGGGCAGCACTGCTATCTCGTGGGGGGATCTTCTATCATTTTTCTATGTAACTTTTCTCTGAATTTGAGACTTTGATCATCGACTCTCGTTGAGAAGCGATCTGCTATAATTATGTTTTAATGCGTTAATATAAACCTGGTTGTTGTTTCATCTTTGATCCTGGAATAATCTCAAGCAGTGTGTCCCTGGAGGCTAAGGGCCCAGCTCTGGTGGAACACTTGCTCCTGTACTATTACCTTTCATTTATGCGTGATTTCCATTATCAGCTTTATTCAGTAACCTGATATGTTTTGTTATTTTACATCACGACTCTGTTATATTTGATTTATGTTTGACTGAGCAATTTCGTTCTCTGTGACAGGAATGTTGTATTGTTCACTCTAGCTCTGTAACACATTGTTGTTCCTTTAATCATTAATATAATATTGTTTTTCTTTATGGAATGTTATCGTTGTTCAATTGCAAAGCAACTGTGCTGTAACATTCATAAGTTGGTATTGTTGTATTCATCTATGGTTTACATTTAATCATGATTGTTCTTCCATTACGAATTACAATCGTAATTCCTGATAACTAAGATTGATATTGGTGGTATCGAAATTAGATTACTGCGTTTCTTAAGGCGCGTTGTGTGTGTTATTTATTTTTGTTTATCATGCACTTACATTTTGGCTTTGAGTACTATTCTATATTTTGCTAATTAGTTGTCGTTCTATTTCCGTGTGCTGTCCGATTTACCCTTAGAGTAAAGATTGCTACCTGATTTCTGTAGGATACGATTGATGCACTTATTTATGAATATTAAGGTGTTGTTGTTCATAAGAATTAGTTGTTGTTCCATTTCCTAGTTGTTGTTTAATTTCCCTATTATTTGTGTTATCATTGCTTTGGTGTGCAGAGCAATCTGAAACTGTAGTGGGCATTGACATTTGTTGTCTTGTCCCTAGATTGACGATCTGTTCCATGATTGTCTTTAGTTACATCAGTTTATAGAGGGATGAGTTACTTTTACTAGACACTTGACTGATAAATTGCTTAGCTTCTTGAATGCATGATTTCAGCTTTAAAGTGCTTTACTGTAGGTAGGTCTTGTTTTAAGCATCCATTTACTCTTGTATTTTGAGCACTATACTACTAGCATTACTCTGACAAATGACAGCCTCAAACTGAAACACTCTTTGAAATAACAAAACGTTCCTGGATTGACAAATTAATGTGAGGTAATTGGAGGTGAAAAAAACCCTTTTATGACTCGACAAAATCAATGGCACATAACACAAGATGTATTTGGGGAAAGCCACTGCTCAAAAACCCGCTATCTATATTACATATATCAAAAATATGAGTGAAAATACAAAGCTTGTTGTCATGAGAACAATTCTACACAAGTATTCTCAACTCTCTCAGCTCACAAGCAAGCTCTTGGTCAACACTTAGCCAATTCTGTAGCTCTCAAGAACCTGATCTCTTGCGTAATTCCTAGGATGAATAGCCCATATTTAAAGGGAATTCATGCTTCCAAAACTTTGCAGTCCAAACATAGGATCAATCTCTGATGCATGCATGATATTTACACTCTAGTAAATAATACCACTGATAGTACACTGTCCCTACACTCTAGTTTCAACTGGGTCTTTCTTTGAACTGACATTCATGAGTTTCTCATGATGGAATCTTCAGTTAACTGGAGCAGCACTAGTGGATGCATTAGTGCACCAATTGACTGTTAGTCCTCTATTAGTCCCAAAAACAATTTAGAACTAATTTAACTGAACTTAACTCAGTAAACTGAGTGATCTAATTTCCAACTCAATTTAAACTCATGTTGGACCCCTAAAACATAGGGAGAACATACACATGACTACGAAAAGACTTCCTACTTGAAATTCCTAAGCTAATTAAGTTAATTAAACATAATTAACTATTTCCAAGTTGTTATGAGAATAGAATTCGATTTTAATTCTCAGTTTAATTCAAGGAAAAATTAAACTGGAATTTCTTGTTGCAATTTCTCAACACTCCCTCTCAACAAGAAAGGGATTATCAACTACCCTGATCTTGCCTCTGTGAAACTCAAATTTACATCTTGACAATGCCTTTTTCTAAATTTCAGCATCTTTCTCCTCTGAGGGAATGTACTCTAACAACATAATCCACCTCAATATACAATCTCTGAGATGATTATATTAGATATCAAAATGCCTAGACCAATCATGAAAAAATGGATTTTCAAAGAGTTTGATACACCTTCGATTATCATAGTAAATCACAGTTGGATCCATCTGTTGACCAAACAAACAAACCAGGGTTTTCCTCATCTAGATGGCCTCACATGTTGCCTGAATCGCAACCATGAACTCTGCCTCTGCCGAACTGAGTGCAACCGGTCTTTGTTTCATGTTGTACCAAGAAATTGTCATTGATCCAATGCTGAAGATCCCTCCTGATGTGCTCTTCCTATCAAATGGACTCCCTGCCCAATTTGCATTGGTGAAGCCTTGAAGCTTCACTCCCTCTATCTGTATGTACCATAATCCATACTGAGAAGTTCCCCTGAGGTATCTCAACACGTGCTTTTCTGCCTTCCAATACAACTTGGTAGGCCTAACCATTGCTTGACTAAGCTAGTTAATTGCATAGAGCATATCTAGTCATGTGTTCACCAAGTACATGAGTGAACCCACAAGCTTCTTGTAGATAATAGATTCCACTACTTCCCCTGAAGTAGCATCCTCCTTCCTCCAGTTACCTTCTAGAGGAGTCTCTGTTATAGCCTAAATCTACCTCAGGCTGAGAAAAGCTGGTCTAGGGTAACATCAAACCACGCTTAACCTGGTAGCTAGCCCTACCAGGTCAGGAGAGGGCTCTCTCCTTGTCAATCCCAAAGAAAATATGGCAAGTAAGGCTTGAGATGACTGATATGAATACTAATTTTAGGCTAGGTATATGCTTAGAGGAATTTGATTGATTTTAATGGTTGGTTGATGGATCAGATGAGGAAGGCAGCTTTGGGTCCGGGAAATCAACTTAGATTTGAAGAGTTTTCTATGGGGCGAGGGAGGCAAGTGTTTTAGCACTTTGAAATGAATGTGATGGTAAGTCTAAAGACTAGTGAGGAGTTGGAGAGGGCATGCAAGTTTCATGAGTCCTCTTCAAACAACATAAAACATTTAAAACTAAATGAAACCCCAAGGCAGAGCACTGAACATCAATGGATTCCACCTATTAACATTGATTCATTTAGTTATGCAGAAAAAGATAGATGATGGCACATATAAACATAAGATAAAATAAATAACAGAGGAGAAAAACAATTCTAATACACATTACCACAAGAATCCCACAAAATGCTGCAAAACCGAGTTCATTTCCTTGCCAAACTGAAGAAGAGATTTACAAAGTAGCTCAATGCATCCACAAGAGTCCAACCTTGACAAATGACTAAGAAAGTACAAGATATAGGCATAAAACCACCTATGCTAGCCATCAGGGGTCAAATCCGCGAGTCAAGGAGTTGTTTCAACAAGATCTAAACTAGGAACTGAAAAATAGGCAGTGGAACAGCTTGCCTCTAAAACTATGGAAACTAATTCATTCATCCTCAAACCAACTCTAACTGATGTATCTACCTACTAAAGTCATTTTGCATCATTTTTACATCATAGTACATCATATTACATCATATTACATCATCAATTTACCAAAGAGAGAATAAAAAGTCAAACTGACAGCAAACTAGGCGAAATTCTGAGTTTTTAGGTAAAATTGGCAAAATTTTGCCTGATGTGCAGTGCCACTTCAAGGATGAGTTTGAAGGCCTTCCACTTCACCAAATCAGGCCCAAGATATTGTGTTGGAAAGCTCTGCCTATATACTTTCTAGGATGACTATAATTTTTGGATTTGGAGTCCATTTGCCCCTTCAAAACTCATTTCTCCCAAGATTGGTTCCTGTGGGTCCAAAAGGTGGCAGAGAGGGCATTTTTTAGGTGTTTTTTGCCCTTTAGGTGGCCCAGATCTCCTCCAAATTTCATGAAACTTTATGGGTTTCATTAATTTTCCATGAGGAATCCAAAAATGCAAGCCGTTTTGCAAAATTCCTAGCCAACTCAATGCGCAACGCTACCGGTGCTGCGCATTAGCTGAAAATTCCTGTGTTTTGCATTATAAAATTATGAAATGACAAAATTTTTTCAAAATTGCTTCAAATTTGGTAAGAGGTAAGCTTACTAATTGCTTTTCTGAGCCAAGGAAGCTTCAGCCAAAATTTTAAGTTTGTCTTGTTCCTTTTTGGCTCTCAAGGCTCTCTTTAACTTAGCTTTTAGACCATTTATCCTTGTCTTGCAAATTTTATTTCGGGTTAAGTAATGATAAGCCATGTGGCACAAAATTTTCTTCTCCTTGTTAGCCTTATTGCAGCTTCTCAAGGTGGATATTCACTCTTTCCATCCATGATTCTTGGCCAGCCTCAATTTCTTTCTCTAGTGATGTCATTTTAATTTTTCTTCTTTTTGCCACTTGCCGGTTTTCTCTAATTGTTTACAGCTCCATAATTGCTCGTTTTTCCTCCAGTTGCTTGTTCTCTTGCTCAAGAAAGTTAATGATCCATTTAGCCCTCTCAAGGTCAACTGATAAGGCTTGGATTTTAGCTTCCTTCTCTTTGATGATCATATCCTTGAGTCTTGAGCTTTGAGAGCCCAAATCAGTGTCATCTTCCTCAACCAAAACAAAATCCCTGTCTTGCCCTTCAGTAGGGCCTTCATCATGCACTTGTTTATTTCCTTTGTATTTGTCCTGTACCTGTTCAACTGAAGAATAAGGAAAATCCCCTTTCACCCCAGGTGAAGATAGCATTTTCCTGTGAGCTAGTGGAGGAAACGAGACCCCTTCCACCCCTGGTGGAGATAGTACTCGTTTGGTAGTTGCAAAAAGCATCCTGGTGCCTTTCTCATAAGTTATAAACACAGGAATATGAGCCTCATCAGTTTTTCTTTCAGGATCTTTTTGTTGCCTGGAAGGTTCACCTTCCTCTTGAGGATCTGCAAAAATTTGAGGCCCCTTGAAGACTTCATGGGCAATGAAAGTTTCCCATGACACTCCCAATTGAGTAAGCTGATGCAAAACAATAATTTTGATGACAGAAAAGTGATAAATATTGTTGAGCTGCTGTGGGTATGGTTTTCTTTTTGCAATCACAGTCATCCTCTCTATGTTTTTGCATATGAAATATGGAATACTCATCATTCTGATCCTGGTGAAGTGCATAAGTAATCTAATATGGTAGGCGTAAATTCTGGAGAACCTACCCTCACATGTGAAGTATTTGATGATAAGTTTCATAAGTGGAACATACCGATCCTCCAAGAACTTGAAAGGAAACACCCTGCTCAGTTTACCGTGATATTTGGCCTTAATATATGGTTCATAATGCTGCTTGCTAATATTCTGCCTTTTGTTCCACTTTTCCCCTACATCTGGCATTCTAGTGGCTTCTACAATAATAGCTAGTGAAAGAGTGAATTTGATCCTAGCAAGCTGCACCACATTATTCTCCATATTTATGAAAAATTGCCTTGCGAACTCATGATGGTATTTAACCCTCTCAACCATCTCACAAAACTCAAAGCAAGACTGATATCTGAAACAAGTAGTAGCAAGGGGACAAGCAAGGAGTTCAATCATGCTAATAGGTTCCTCTATAATAATTTTTCCACCCTTGTGAGGTCTCCTAGGTTGTACATTTCTTTCTTTTGAGGTGTCACTTAGTGTTTCTTCTTCATAACTTGATTCACTGTTTCTTGTCACGGTGCTTGTCTTAGGGAAATGATGTGATGATGATATGGTGGAAAATGATAATGGGGGAGGACAAGGGAGATGAGTATGAAGAGATTTTACAACTGAGAAATGGAGTTGGGGTATGAAGGGGAGGTTTTGGGAAACTAGGGTTTTGTGAAGGGACTTAGGGTTTGATGAAGGGACTTAGGGTTTGATGAAGGGAATAAGTTGTCTTAGGGGAATGGGATATGGAAAATGGGATTAATGGATTGATTTAGGGCAATGAAAGATAGAAAAGGGGAAAATGATGTTGGTTTTGGTTATGGAGTTAAAGTTGTACAATGAAATGGAAATTGATGAAGACAAGCTAGGGTTTGATTTTAAAAATGAAAAACTCATGAAGAAAACATGTAGAAGATCAAATTCAGCTCAAATTCAATGAGGACTTACCTGCAGGAGAGAAATGCAGTGTTTTTGAGGGTTATTGGGTGATTTGGAATGTTTTGGCAGCTTCTTGACTGATGCGCAGTCCACTAGGCCTAATGTGCAGTGCCCTCATGATGTGCAACACCCTTGTAAATTTACACTAGCTGAAACCCATTGATGCATAGTGCTAGTCTGATGCGTAGCGTACTGCCTCTAATGCGCAGTGCCAGGAAGATTTGCTAGAAAAACAGGGTTTTCACCTTCTTTTGCCCAATTTGCCTCCAAATTGCGATTTTAGCTCTTCATGGATGTCTTGCACAATGGACTAGATGATTAGCATGTTTTCACTTTATATATGGATGCCTTTTGATTTTTCCTTATTTCAAACCCACTTTTATAATGTCAAAGCCACTTTTGCTTAAAAAATCTATTTTTCCTTTTGAAGTTTGACTTTTCTTTATCATTTGATGAACTAATGCATTGATGCTTTTGATTTTTTGTAGAGGTTGGAGTTGGCAAGGTGACCAAGGGTAGCAGCTGGAACTTATTACATATACAAAACACTTTAAATTACATAAAAATTTGTACATAAAATAAAAAATTATGTTTACACCTCAAAACAGAGTTTTGAGGTAAAAACCATTTATTGAGCATATCATCAGAGAATTTATGATTCTTTGGACTTATAAAACCTCCTCATGTGCCTGCAGACCTTTTATTGAGTTTTGGATGAACATGGTGGCAACCCTAGACCTAGTGAGACTAAAACCCTAAAACTGATTTTGGTAAATGAAATGAAACAAAATGACACTAAATGACCTAAACATGTGAAAACAGGCCAGCAGGTAAATGAAATGAGGGAAATTGACAATGAACCACTACCATCAGTTGATCCATGACCTAATGGGATGTAGTTGATCGGATGGGACACCTAATATGCATGAAAAAAGAGAAATTTGATCACTGATGGAGGGATGAAGATACCGACACTAAAAATCTCGATGGGTTTGGTGCTCTTTGTGCGAAATCTTCTGAGTATCTTGTTGGCATACTTTCCCTGAGACACAAACAACTCCCCATATCGCTGCCATACCTCCATGCCAAGAAACTAATGCATGAGTTCCATGTCCTTCATCTCAAAATCTCTTGCAAATTCCTCCTTACAATACTTGATCAACTAATCATCACCTATTAGTATGAGATCATCAATATAAAGTACAATGATCAACATTTTACCTTCCACCACTATGTGGTACAAGTTTGCATCCGCTTCACTCTTCATGAAGCCCAAACTGGTGAAGTAGCTATTTATCCTGGTGTATCAAGCACGGGGTGCTTACTTCAACCCATACAACATTCTCTTGAGCTGGCACACATGTGACTCATGGTCAAAGGTCTCAAAACCTTCAAGCTGCTATATGTAAACCTATTCCTCAATCATTCCATTAAGGAAGGTTGTCTTCACATCCATATGATGTATCTTCCATCCATCTATGCTACTAGTTCCAATATAGATCTGATTGATGAGTACCTTGCAACAAGAGAAAAGGTCTCATCATAGTTAATCCCCTCTACCTGTGAAAAGACACGGGCCAAAAATCTAGTCTTATGCTTCTCCACACTACCATCTGCATCTTTCTTTACCTTATAAATCCAAAGGGAGCTCGCCACTGACTTGTCCTCTAGTCTCGGGACCACATCCAAAACACTGTTATGAACTATGGAGTCATACTCCTCCACCATGGAATCAACCCAAAAAGGCTATAATTTTGAACATAAACCATTGTGTTGCATGCCTCAGCCCACAAGTGTAGTGGTAGGCCCTGATCATGCAACATCGCCTTTGTTGCCCCTAATATGCTTTTGTTCTTCCTCTCGACCACCCCATTCTGCTGAGGGTTATGGGGTGCCGTAAACTCCCGTTTAATCCCTTCCACTGCAAAAAAAGTCTTAAATTCATTTGAGACATGCTCACCACCGTTATCACTCAGGAGAGATTTAACCTTCTTGCCTAAATCTTTCTCCACCAATGCTTTAAACTCACAAAACTTTGGGAAAGTTTGATCCTTTTTATGCATGAAAAATATCCAGCATTTACGAGAATAGTCATCAACAAATATAACATAATACCTATGTTTGGCTATGGATGCTGTTGAGAATGGTCCACACACATCTGAATGAACTAGCTCTAGAATAGCCTCTTCTCGACTGTCTCTATCATGAAAGGAAGACTTGGTGTATTTTCCCAAAGTACACCCCTTGCATGTATAAACTTGCTCAAGCGCACCTTAGGAAGGCCGGTAGAGATCTGATGCAATATCTTCAAAGACCCATGATGCAAGTGGCCCAATCGCCTATGCCACAACTCGCCAACATATCGGCTTTGCACCCTTTCTGCTTTTGTGCTCAAAGCAACATGCTCCTCTACCTCTAGCTTATAGAGATTCTTCACCCGAATCCCTGTCTACTTTACTTGACCCATGGCTATGTGTCGAAGGAACACCTTTCCTTTCAAGAATATCACATCATAGCCTCTATCCTCAAGCATGGCAACACATACAAAGTTATTATTCAGCCCATGCACATACATAACATTCTTCAAGGTGATTGGAGCCCCCTGCTCCCTCTAAAAAGTAATCGTTCCCAATCTAGTAACACTATACTTCTTCTCATCACCCATCTCATTATGCATCTGGAGATCTTTCTCCTCCGGGTCACTGAATAACTCTTTGTCGCTAGTCATGTGGAATGAAGCTCCAATTTTTAAGTACCATACACTTCCCATCATTGATGACACCATGCATGAAATGAAGGAAAATTCCAATTTGAATTGAGAGGCCAAAGCCTCACTCGTTGCTCCTCCTGAGGACTTCTTCTTGGACTTCTTGAGTGGAAAATTTGTAGCAAAATGGCCTAACTCATGACAATGAAATCACTTAACTTTCTTCATGTCTTTCTTCTTACCTCTATGATAAGAATTCTATTTGGAATGGGAAGCTTTCCCTTTCCCCTTCTTTTCCTTAATCGCTAAGGCATAGTTATCTTCATTATCAGTCTTTGATGAAGATCCATCCCTGGTGTTCCTCCTGATCTGCTCCTGCATCAAATCTGACCACAGTCATTCCCAATCCAACAGATTCTCCTGACCATTGAAAGAGTCCTGATAAATATGCCAACTCTTTGGGAGTCGTAGAAGAGAAAGACTCACCATATCATCCTCAGCAACCGTGATTCCAACACTTCTGAGTTCATCGTGACATTGAGTGAACTTGGTCAAGTATTTTGGAGTCATCTTGCCTTTCTCCATTTTGATTTTTCCAAGTTTGTCCTTCAGTGCCAATTTTCTTTGGTCACTACTATTATGATACAAGTCCATCAATATTTTCCACATAGCATACGGAGTTTCCTTGCCATGCAAACTCAAGACAATGTGGTCTTGAACTCCCTCAAGGATTATCTGCCTCGCCTTCACCACACACTTCTTCCATTCGGCCAAATTTTGTGCATTTGATGTTGCTGGCTTAGGAATTTCTTGATCAATGAATTCCTTCAAGCCATTATCCTCTAGCATAACCTCCATTCTGTCCCTCCAGGCTATAAAATTTGATCTGCCTTCCAAGGCATACTTGAGCTGCAAACCATAGAACACCATCTGCCGATTATGAAGTATGTATTGCAAATTTGAATTTCACCTATAACCCAAAACTTAAAACTTCAAAATCTCCTCTAGTATATTGTTCTAAGCTCTAATACCATGTAGAAAATCATGTTGATTCACAATCGCATGCAATGTACTAAAGCACAGGACAAGAATCTACTACTTTCAACCAGCAGAAGCCAATAGGTCGATGAAAACAATATGGACAAGAAGAAGATAAATCTATGTCACATAATAGAAGATGTATCTAGGGAAATCCACTGCTCAAAACCCCACTATATGTATTGCATATATCAGAAATATGAGTGAAGATACAAATATTTTTCTCACTAGAACAATTCCCCACAAGTATGCTCAACACTCTCAAATCACAAGCAAGCTCTTGGCCAACACTTAGCCAATTATGCAGCTCTCCAAGCTCCTGATCTCTTGTGTAATTCCTAGGATTAATAGCCCATATTTAAAGGGAATTCATGCTTCCAAAACTGGATAATCCAAACATAGGATCAATCTCTGATGAATGCATGATATTTACACTCCAGTAAATAATACCACTGATAGTACATTGTACCTACAGCTAGTCTCAACTGGGTCTTTCTATGAACTAACATGGATGAGTTTATCATGAGGGAATCTTCAGTTAACTAGAGTAGCACTAGTGGATGAATTAGTGCACCAACTGAATGTTAGTCCTCTATTAGTTCCAAAAACAATTTAGAACTAATTTAACTAAATTTTACTCAGTAAACTAAGTGATTTAATTTCCAACTCAATTTAAACTCATATTAGACCCCTAAAACTTAGGGAGAACATATACATGACTACAGAAAGACTTCCAACTCGAAATTCCTAATATAATAAAGTTAATTAAGCTTAATTAACTATTTACAAGCTGCTATGAGAATATAATTCAATTTTAATTCTCAGTTTAATTCAAGGACAAATTAAACTAGAATTTCTTGTTGTCATTTCTCAACAACGCAAAACACCAAGAAGTGTTATGATCCTTCCACCTTGCAACTTCAACTTGAATTTTCCGCGTTTGATGATTTTTTCCTTCCTATCATCCCCTAAGAAGACATCACCACCATCATATGTCTCATACTCGCAGAACCACTCCCTATGGGGAGTGAGGTGAAAAGATGCACTTGAGTCAATCAACCATGCCTCATGATCTACATGTGTACTTGAAGAAGAATCCAAGTACACATCCCCATCTTCATCTGAGGTTGTTTTTACCTCTGCAGAAGGACCATCATCAGATCCCTTTCCTTTCTTAAGATATTTAGATCTACAATACTTTTTGAAGTTCCCTTCCTTTCCACATTTCCAACATACCTTTATAAGTTCTCCTAGAGATTTAGATCTCCCTCTAGAATTATATCTCTCACTCAAGGAATTATTTTTATTTATGTTCTGAGATCGTAACTATACAGACAAGGCATTTCCATTCTGGCTCTCCATATTTTTCCATCTCATCTCCTCTGACATCAAGGATGAGACTATTTCATCAAACTTCAAGGTATTTTTATTGCTACCTATTGCAACAACCAGAATATCCCACGAATCTGGTAGAGAATACAAAAAACTGAGGTATTTATCAACCAATAACATCTAGCTTACCACAATATTAAAGGTGTTTAGATGCTCTATCTCCGAGTTTCCATCCTTCATCTTCAGTTTATACAACCTTTTCCATAGGAACAATTTGTTCACCATAGACTTACATTGGTACAAAGTCTCTAACTTGACCCACAAATCCTTCACCGTAGCTTCCTCTGATACATTCAAGAACACTGAATCGAAGATACACAACTGTATTGTGCTCTTTTCCTTTCGATCCAACTTCGCCTAGTCTTTTGTTGACATTTTCGTTGGTTAGTACTCGGATCTACTGCAATCGTTGACCTTTATCCACCAGCAGATCCTCCATCTTGAGCTTACATAACTCAAATATTTGAGCAATAAATTTCTCGATATCTAGCTTTCCACTGCTCTCCATCTTCTTTCAGCGTAAGAATTGATCCCGCAAATATCCCACTAAAAAGGGTCTACCACAGGCCCAAGAAAAACCCCTCAGCATCAAAGGCATCCCCTTGAAGTTGAAACAAATCTAATACCAAATGTGGGTTTGAACCCTGTACCGAAATTACCCGCAAAGAAATTCTAATAAATAGAAAATAAACAATGACGATAATATAAAACAAATATGCAGAGACTTTCCCCTAGATCCCAAAACCAAGACTACCAGATTGATTTTTCATTATGTTCCTTTCAATGTTACAATATATATATTGAAGCATTCATAAACCCCAATCCATTAACCCTAGATTAGAACATCACTGTAGTTCCCTTGACCGTATCTACAAAATACCATGGGCATAAAACCAACATGCCCAAAATCATGTGCAAAACCCATGCATAAAATCATAGGTAGGTTTGCCCACCTAATATAGGGTTAAAAAAATAAAATTTTGGAGGCACTTCCCTGGACCTTGTACAGGGCGCTACCATCCCCCTAAAACCCCCTGTGACCTCCTTGTTGCACCCAGCGCAATGAATAGGGGGATCTATCATGCCCCTTGTGTGTATGACTAGCCGTGGAAAGCATATAACACACACACACAACATGGAAATCCTCCTTTGCATCAATGTCTCTACCCCTATAACACTTTTCTACTCGATCTTTGACTTGATCACTCCTGCTAAATCACCTACACTAGAGAATCAATATATCTAGATCACTGAGTATCTGCAACTGTCACACTCTTAAGTGCTTCTCACCTTCAAGTGTTCTCCAAAGTGTATTCTCCATCTACCCATCAACTTCTTCGTATATTCTCACTGTGGGACTCCAATGATGATCCGAATTGGATCCTCAAACAATTCCATGATTGTTAAGAATGAATGATAGACTTCAAGAAATCTTGTAGCTATCAGAAATAATCTCTAAAATAATGGCAATTTGCAGCCAACACGGAACAACGAGGACCTTCGGTAAAAGCGTGCTGACCGTTGGCCCATGGAGACCGCGCATGGTGCAAAAATGGCAATTGGGAAGCTCAGATCCGGAAATGGAGGTTGTTTATGATACGCGATTAGCGCGAACCACTAATTGCATATCGATGGGCAAAACCCCTCAAAGAGGAAAAGCCCCGAGCACTCGGTCACAAGGGAAACCAAAAAACCATGGGAAAGTGCTAAAACCGACAAGGTGGGTCTTGCGCTCAAAACCAACAGAATATCAAAGGAATTTTGAGCGATAAGCAGGTTTGGCCGAGGACCAAGCGATTCCATACACCGAGCGCTGCGTGTCTGGTGGTGAAAGAGAAAAATTGCTTACATTGGAGCGTAATGGTCAAGCAACTCAACCGTGCGATATGAGCGAAGACCATTGGATCTAGGGGCTCCAGATCAATGGCGGAGGTTCAACCCGATGGATGACCAGACTCAAGGGAGAAATAAACTGCATCGCATGAGATTTGAAGTCTGATTTGACCAATGAGTCGACAGAAGGATCCATTTCACAGGCATCTGGGAAATAACGGAAAAAAATGACTGTTCAGGAAGAACTGATACTCAGTTCGCAAAGAGACAGGTGGCCACCTCTCTGCGAAGCATTACACAGTGATGATGACGTAGGGCAAAGGAGTCCCAGTGGACAGAGGCAGGTGATCCAGAGAGCCAGGAAGTAGAAATGAATAGTTGGAGGAACAAACTGGCTTTAAAGCCACGAGTTGACAGGGATAGTGAGGCAGAGAAGCAGTGAAGAAGCCGAAGGCCGAGAGACATAGAAAGAGAGGAAAAATTGTAGAGGACAGAGAAGCCAAGCTGACCATCAGAGTAAGGGCAGCATCGAGCAGACAAAAACCAATTGAGGTTGAAATTTGGTAAAGAGAGTCTGTGAACTCTAAGGACTTGGGAATTCCAAGTGCCATCCTACAGATCATCCTCTGTCAAGTGAGACTCAGCTTGAACTCCTTATTGTAAGACTCTATTTTAAAGACATAATAAAAAGGCCACCACTGAAGGCTAGACCAAGAGACGTAGCCCAGGAGGATTGGGTGAACTCCTTATTCAATTTTGCTGTGTTTATGTTTTTCTTACTGTGATCTGTTATTGTTTCAAGTGTCTGTGTATTTCACAATCTTATTGATCCATTGCCTAAGATAACATAGACAGACACACCAACACATGAGTCTGTGATACCTTCTTTAATTTCCTGAGGTCACCTAGGGGTGATTTCAGATCAAGTGGTATCAGAGCTCTAGGTTGTTAAGGTTAGACAAGCTTGTGTTGGATTTAGCTGTTGAATAGTAACTAGATCAAAGCTCAAATTAGGAGAAGTAGAGTTGGTCGAAACTAATCCTGAAATTGGAATAATCTATCCTTGGAAGAAAAAGTTGGAGGAAGGTTCCATGGGCCCAGACCCACAGTTTATACATAGTTTCCTAGCCATGAGGTCCATGGTAGAGGAAATGTATAAGGACTTTAGAAAACATAAAGATGAGGAATCACCAGGCTCCAAAAAAGATAAGGGGGAAGAAGAATATTTCCTCCATGACCACTCCAAAGGCAAAGGGAAACAAGAAAGATTTCTCGTGCCTCCTAATAGCCCTAAACATAAAAAGAAAGCATCTTTGATTAAACTAGATGTTAAATTTTATTTACCAATATACGATGGAGAGTTGAATGCAGAAAAGCTGGACAATTGGATCAGACAAATTGATGTTTATTGCAGAGTGCAGAGTATCGACTCAGACAAGAGCAAGACTCAGCTGGCCAACCTATGCCTTGGGGGCACTGTATTGGTTTAGTGGGAAGGCAGGACCTAAGCTGACATGAAGAAACATGGTAAGACTCTTTTTGTCTAGAGTGAATTTGTTTCTGCAATCAAAAAGCAGTTCTATCCACTGGCTTACATGCAGCAAGCCATGATGAGCTGCAAACTTTTTGCCAATTGAAAGGGCAAAGTGTACAAAGTTACACCCAAGAATTTAGGAAGAGAGCTTTAATTATAGGAATTTCATTAGACTCACCTGATACTCTATTGAAGTACATAGGTGGTCTGCACAGCTACATGAGGCACACTATCCTCATGTTTAATCCCACTAGTCTAGATGAGGTATCTGTTCAAGCTACGCATCTAGAAGCTAGAGGAAAGAATGGGAACCTAGAAGTTGGGGGATCATCCCAACCCACTGCAAGCTAGAATAAGGAGAAAATAAAATAGAAATGGAAAGTGAGGAAGGCCAACACTGCAAAGAAGAGCAAGTCCTCATGTACTCACTGTAAGAAGGAGGGGCACGATGATGAGCACTGTTGGATCCTGCATTCAGAGTTGAGACCTAAGAAGTTCGAGGGCAAGAAGAAGAAGACTGTTGTAGCTATTTAGCAAGATTTGGGGTTAGACTCAGGAGATGAAACAACCATTGCAGCCACAGGTATAAAAGGTAAGAATTCTAAAGCATCTACTAGTAATTCTACATAATCTACTATTGATGAAGAAAATGAGAGAAAAAGACATGAGCTTTTCCATATTCGAGTTATTTCCAAACATCAAAAGATTGATACTTTGTTTGATAGTGGCTCACAAGTAAATTTAATTTCTAAAGGAATTGTAAAGAAGTTGGGATTACTAACTACACCTCACATGAAACCATACCCATTAGGTTGGTTAAGTGATAAAGAACAACTACAAGTGACTAGACAACGAAAACTTAAGTTTTCTTTTGGGTCAGCATTTGTAGATGAGGTTGAGTTAGATATAATTCCCTTGGATATATGTGGAATTTTTTTAGGACGTTCCTACTTGTATGATAGAAAAACTATTTTCTATATAGCTAAGAACAAGTATTTTCTCCTTAAAGATGGAATCAAATATTTTGTAAGAGCTCATAAGCTCAAGAATAATTATACTCTCATAAACTCAGCACAAATGAAATGAATTGTAAATTCGTGCAAACAATTTTTATTGATGGTTGTAAAGGAAAGGAAACCTGATAAAACCAATGTATTTGAGAGCTGTGATGCTAAACAACACGCTGATTTAGAAAAAGTTGTTTCAGAGTATGATATCTTGTTTCAAGAACCTAAAGGTTTGCCACCCAAAAAGGAAATAATGCATGATATTAATTTGCAACAAGATGCTCCATTGCCTAACATTGGAATGTACAGGTTGTCTACTTTAGAGAATACAGAAATCAAGAAGCAGGTGCAGGAGTTGCTCGAGAAAGGTTTATCTAACCTAGCACATCACCATGTGGATCTCCAATCATTTTAGTGAAAAATAAAGATGGCTTGTGGAGAATGTGCATTGATTACCAGGCACTGAACAAGATAACAATATAAAATCGTTATCCCCTTCCTCGCATAGATGATCTATTAGATTAGTTAAAGGAAGCTGTTTATTTTTCCAAGCTAGACTTGCATAGCGGATATCATCAGGTCAGAGTTGCAGAACAAGATGCATGGAAGACTGCTTTCAAAACAAAGCAAGGATTGTATGAGTGGCTGGTTATGCCTTTTGGCTTAACTAATGCTCGTGCTACTTTCATGAGAATAATGAATGATGTGGTCAGAGCTTTTCTTGATGATTTTGTTATTGTATATCTGGATGACATTCTTATATTTAGCAAAACATGGGAAGAACATTTAAAGCATGTTAAGCAAACACTAGATGTTTTGAAAAGAGAAAAAATTTATGTTAAACTCTCAAAATGTGAATTTGGCAAAACATCTTTGCATTATTTGGGTCATATAGTAGGGGGTGGTGGATTGAAGATAGATCCCTAAAAGGTTGCAGTCATTATTAACTGGCCTAAACCCAAATCTGCTATAGAAGTAAGAAGCTTCTTGGGAGCAGCACAATACTGGAGAAAGTTCATTTCTAGCTTTTCCTTAATTGCAACTCCCTTACATGCTTTAATAGGATTGAATAAGGTGTTTTAGTGGGGAGGCAAACAACAGAAAGCCTTCGACACCTTGAAAGAAAATCTTAGTACAACACCAGTACTAGCACTGCCAGATCTTCAAAGACCATTTGAGATCCAAACAGATGCCAGTGACTATGCCATGGGAGCAGCGTTGATACAGCATGGTAAACCCATATGTTATCATTCTGAGATGTTTAACTTTGCAGTAGTTAACTATCCCACATATGATAAGGAATTGTATGCATTAGTACAGAGTGTGAAAAAGTGGAAACATTACTTAATGGGCAAAGAAACAGTTATACATGCTGATCATCAACCACTTCAATATCTACACTCCCAAACTAAGTTGTAGCAATCAAGACAATACAGGTGGATGGAGTTCCTACAACAGTTTCATTTAGTCATCATATATAAAAAGGGCATACATAATAAAGTTGTAGATATGTTATATAGACCCATTATAAATGCATCTACTATACTTAAGCATAATTTTGTATTACATGAGAGCTACATTGAACAATATGCTCAAGATATAGACTTTAAAGATGTATATGCAACTTTAAGTCAAGGCAAACGAGTAGAAGAATTCGATTATCACATTAAGGACCAACTCTTGTATCATTATGGAAAGCTATGCATTCCACAAACTGAAAGAGTAAAGATAATACGAGAGGCACACACTTCTCTAATATCAGGTCACTTTGGGGTAAGTAAAATAGTTGCACAGCTGCAAATATTTTCTTATTGGCCAAAAATGAATGAGACAGTTTCTAGATATGTAAGAGGATGTACTGTGTGCTAAAAGCAAGCCCAGCAATAGGAAACTAGGCTTGTACACTCCCTTGCTAGTTCCTTCTCATCCTTGGGGAAGTGTTTTCATGGATTTTGTTGGAGGATTGCCTAAATCTAGGAAAGGTCATGATTATCTGTATGTTGTTGTGGAAAGGTTCAACAAAATGTGTATTTTGATACCTTGTAATAAACAAATTACAACTGAACAAACTGCAAACTTATTCTTTCAGCATGTATGGGTTCATTTTGGATTACCCACTTCCATTATATCTGTTCAAGACACCCAATTTGTGGGGAAGTTTTGGTCAAGTTTGTGGGAATTGATGGACACTAAACTGAAGAAAAGCACAGCTTTCCATCCACAAACCGATGGCCAGATAGAAGTAGTCAACTGGACAGTGATCCAGTTGCTCAGGGGATATTGCAGCAAGCATCCCAAGCTTTGGGATGAACATTTGTGTTATGTGCAACATGCTTACAACCGAGCTAAACATTCTTCCACACAGAGATCTCCTTTTGAGACCTATTTTGGTTTCACACCAATGTCTCCCTTGGATTTTGTATTTGGTAAGGACACAACAATTGAGGGACACAATGATGTGGACAAGGCAACTAGGTTCATTGAACAAATTCAAGAGATCCATTAGGTAGTACAGGAATAGCTGGAAAAGAGCCAGGCCAAATACAAGGCAAGGCATTACAAGCATCGGATGGAGCATAGTTTCCAAGTTGGTGATCAAGTTTGGTTGTATATCAGCAAAGACAGGATGCAAGGTGAATGTAAAAAGCTAAAACCAATAAGGTATGGACCTTTCAAGATCCTTGAGAAAATTGGTGAGAATTCTTTTCACCTTGATTTGCCAGCTTATATGCACATCTACTGAATCGTCAATGTAGATAGCTTGAGACTATTTGAACCTTTGTTAACTGAAGATCCTTAAGAGCAGAGTCAATTGCCTTCTATTGATGACCTGTTACCTGAATATCTTAATGACTTGCAGGAAGATGCAGTTTTGGATAGGAAGGTGAGAACGACGTGTAGGGGAGATGTTGAGTACCTCAAAATAGGGCTAAGGAGTTCAAAGCCAAGCAGTGCAAAATGGATAGAGATTGGACAGGTGAGAAAGTTGTATCCTCACTTAATCAATGCTTGAAAACCAGCGTTTGGTGGTCCAAAATATTTTTTCAGTGGGAAGGCCATGATCCAAATTGGATCCTCAAACAATTCCATGATTGTTAAGAATGAATGACAGACTTCAAGAAATCTTATAGCTATTAGAAATAACCTCTGAAATAATGGAAATTTGCAGCCAGCATGGAACAATGAGGACCTTCGGTCAAAGCACGCTGACCGTTGGCCCATGGAGACCGCGCATGGTACAAAAATGGCAATTGGGAAGCTCAGATCTAGAAATGGAGGTTGTTTCTGATACATGATTAGCGCTAATCGCGTATTGCTGGGCAAAACCCCTCGAAGAGGAAAAGCCCCGAGTGCTCGGTCACAAGGGAAACCAGAAAACCATGGGAAAGTGCTAAAACTGACAAGGCAAGTCCCATGCTCAAAATCGGTAGAATATCGGAGGCATTTCGAGCGGTAAGCGGGTTTAGCTGAGGACCAAGCAATTCCATACACTGAGTGATGTGTGTCTGGCGGAGAAAGAGAAAAAATGCTTACATCACGGAGTAACGGTCGAGCAACTCAACTGTGTGATATGAGCGAAGACCATAGGATCTGGGGGCTCCATATCAATGGCGGAGGTTCAGCTTGATGGAATGACCAGACTCGAGGGAGAAATAAATTGCAGCGCATGAGATTTGAACTCTGATTTGACCAATGAGTTGACAGAAGGATCTGTTTCACAGGCATCTGGGAAATAATGGAAAAAAACGACCGTTTAGGAAGAATTGATACTCAGTTTGCAAAGAGATAGGTGGCCACCTCTTTGCGAAGCGTTACAAAACGATGATGATGCAAGGCAGAGGAGTCGCAGCGGAGAGAGGCAGGCGATCTAGAGAGCCGGGAAGGAAAAATGAATAGTCGGAGGAACGAATTGGCTTTAAAGCCATGAATTGACAGGGACAATGAGGTAGAGAAGCAGTGAAGAAGTCGAAGGCCAAGAGACATAGAAAGAGAGGCAAAATTGTAGAGGACAGAGAAGTCAAGCTGACCATCAAAGTAAGGGAAGCATCGAGTAGACAAAGACTAATTGAGGTTGAAATTCAGTAAAGATAGCCTGTGAACTGTAAGGACTTGGGGATTCCAAGTGCCATCCTACTGATCATCCTCTATCAAGTGAGACTTAGATTGAACTCCTTATTGTAAGACTCTATTTTAAATACATAATAAAAAGGCAACCACTGAAGACTGGACCAAGAGACGTAGCCCAGGAGGATTGGGTGAACTCCTTATTAAATTTTGTTGTGTTTATGTTTTGCTTACTGTGATCTCTTACTGTTTCAAGTGTTTGTGTATTTCACAATCTTATTGGTCCATTGCCTATGATAACATAGACACACACACCAGCATATGAGTCTCTAATACCTTCTTTAATTTCCTGAGGTCACCTAGGGGTGATTTTAGATCAAATGACCAAGATTAAAAATTAATTAATGGATGAGATTATTTCCTAGTTGATCTGTGTGAGTTTCTAGATAATTCACACATTTCTAATTTAATTTCTATTAATTATCTCTTTTTTCCTAAGTTCAACTTAGGAAATAGTTAATTATGGTCAATTAATTTAATTGAGCCTTCTCTAGGTCAAATTTCTAGAAACGATTTCTGGATTTTGGAGAACCCATGTGTTTTAGTCTCTCCACCAAGTTTTGAGACTAAAACACCTCCGTTTCTATAAAAAAAACAAAACTCCCTCTTAGCAAGGAAGGTGTTCTAGTGCTGAACTACTCCAACTCCATGTCTTTGCATCATCCTTCATCCACTGTTGATGTCTGGCCACTGTCGCTTCCTGCCACTGCCCACCAACCACTGCGCAAATTTGATGTTGCATCTACGTTGCTCCTAACACTGCTATCCTGCTGCCAACTCTACATCTGCAATGCAACTCCCTCTCAATTATTGTTGTTGCCACTACAACTACTGCAACTGAAAAGCATCTGAAATAATGAATCAACTATGTCTTTCTGTTGCATTTGTCTCCTAATCATATGAATGCTACTAGCCTCTAAACTATCCACTAGGGAATCTACGCTACTGCTAACTCTGTATTAAGCCACCTGATCTGATGTCAACACTGCATATTCACTCCTCAAAACGTGACTGCAACTAGTTTGCCACTGTCACTCAGGAATCTGACTACAACTACTCTGCAACTATCATTTAGGAATCTGACTGCAGCTAGTCTGCAACTGTCACTCAGGAATTTGACTGCATCAACTAACATTGATTGATCCTATTACTAAATATTGTGGGTCCCTATAGCAAGGTAAAGATCCATGAGGAGGAAACCCCAATGGAACTTACCCAAACTCTGCAACTCTAGGAATATAACTCCATATCACCCCACCTCTCTCATGGAGGTATAGATGCAACCATGGCTAAATTTGATCTACTCATGTTTTTGTTGATACTACTCTATTGATGCTTGTGCACTGCTACTACAACTATTGCAATAATGAATTTGATCTCTCCAGATCCTGAAGTGCTAGCTTCCATAGGGATGCTCCCTCTGAAAATATACTCCCTCTGAGTCTCTATCTCCCTATGGGATATCTCTGCTACCTCCTAGAAACTCACACTATCCTCATGCACTGGAAACTAGACTACGTAGCTCTGCTTTGGGAATCTCTTGGTTGAATTGCACCTTCATATTTTAACTGGGATATTCGCACTGCATGTGCCACTGCACCTAGTTCTGCAACTGTCTCCTAGGTACTAACTGCAACTAGCTTTGCAACTATATAATGACAAATTGTGTCTACTAACACTGACCTTGATATTATGATATTGTGGGCTTCTATAGCAAAGGTGATGGTCCCAATGCAACAATCTGGAACTTATCTGATTAATCTCATTGTTGTAATTATGCTAGACCCTACCCATTCAGCATGCTCAAGTTTCATGCTTCTCTTCCTCCCAGGTCTGGTTCCCCACTATCTTCTTTCAAGCCTAGTCCCTAGTTGGGACCCTTCATTTCTTTGTAACTCACACTTCCTCTGGTACTTGTTTCCAACATTTGGAAGTCGAACTACTACCCATATCTTCATTCTAGCTTAACTCGCAAGGCCTCCTATGGAAATATCATATGGTCATCCACATAGAACTGCAAAATCTAGAAACTCAAAACGAGAGAAAATAAACTTGGAAGCTCACTCTCTTCCTTGCTCAACTGCTAGACTATTATTTTCACTCCCTTATGGAGTGAGAGAATCTACCTGCTCCTACTCCCATCTGCAACTGGAAGTTTGGATTTCTGAAGCAAGAAACCCTCTAAGAGAAACTCCCTATGTGTGTGCACTTTCTCTTCCACTTAACACTGAATCTGCTCTAGCAACCTGCTTCAAGGCACTCTATTCCCATACAAGAAAATCTTCTCTCCGAAAATATGTGTCTTTGCTACTCCTAACTATGATGCACTCACTGCTTTTTCATACTCGTGCGGTTGTTCAGTCTGAACTCGTGTGATCAATGTGTATGTACATGAAAACATTGTGAGGTTCCTTGCTGATGTTCTAAGCTAACCCATGTGGCCCTTCGAAAAATTTGTACTGCAGTTCCCTCTGAGCCATGTAATTTTCCCTTCGCCCCTAAGCTTCCTATCTATCAAATAAGCTCTGATACAATGTGAAAATTCCTTTGGAGTGTAGCAACTAGAATTCATTCTTCTAACTAATTAATAATTTATTAGTTTTATGATTAAAACCGAATTAATCATAACATAATTTCTTCAGCAAAAATAAATATTGCGGAAGAAAAAATATGAATAGAGAAATTCTATCACACACACATAAAAGTGACATAGTTGTTTTTGGACAAAAGTCCTCGAAAAAACCCAATGTGGGAAAATCGGTGTAGTTGCTGAGGGTTTATTTTACTATGCAACATTGAATTATGGGTACAATCTTTGGAAGCCCTATTGTCTATCCAAACAACAAGACCTAACATAAAATATTTGGAGAGAAGGCTCGCTCCCTCCACAAGAAAACCCTAACCTTTGGAAACTAGACATCCAATATTTGTGTAGGCCCTCGTGGCCTCTGATCGATCCATGCGGTTGTGATGGGAAAACCTGCCCAATCCTCATGGGTGTACTGGGAAAACCAACATGACCGTAACTATGCTCCGTTAGGAAATTTCGCATGACCCTTGTGACTGATTTTGGCTATCTACAATGTGGAATACATCAATCACTTGCTTCTCCCTCTTCTGAAACTAGAAATCCTCCTTTGGATAATTGACTCTTCCCTTCTGACACTTTTCTACTCGATCTTTGACTTGATCACTCCTATTGGATCCCCTACACTGGAGAATCAATTTATCTAGATCACTGAGAATTTTCAACTGGTCACACTCTCAAGTGCTTCTCACCTTCAAGTGTTCTCCAAAGTGTATTCTCCATATACCCATAGACTTCTTCTCATAATATCACTATGGGACTCCAACAACCAAGATTAAAACTTAATCAATGGTTGAGATTATTTCTTAGTTTATCTAAGTTTCTAGATAATTCACACCTTTCTCAATTAATCTCTATTAATTAACCCCTTTTTCCTAAGTTATACTTAGGGATTTTTTTAATTATGGCCAATTAATTTAATTGAGCCATCTCTAGGTGGAATTTCCATAAACAATTTCTGGGTTTTGGAGAACTCGTGTGTTTTAGTCTCTCCACAAAGTTTCGAGACTAGAACACTTTCGATGCTACAAAATACTAAGATATATATCAATAAGATAAACAATATTAAAAAAATGTTGCAAGGAATGAAAAGCAAGGAAAAAAGAGATTTTGGTTATCATTGGCAAGCCTTCTTCAAATCAAGAGAGAAAGACAAATGTGATGCATCTCTTAGGCTTAAAGAGCAAGAGAAAAGAGTAGTCCATCTAATAGGAATGATGAATTCATTTTTTGTAAAACCCTTAGTTGCCCAAGAATCGAGAGAAAGCCCCAAATTCCCAGATAACGAATATCTACCAAATCATGAGATTCCAAAAATACATTTCTTGGGTAGTCAGTACTATACAAAATTTCGAGAGAAGGACTATCAACAAATTAAAATGGTGCTACCTAAGTATGATGGTAAAGACCATAGAAGCGTTATTGTTTGGGTTAATAAAATGGAAGCCATTTTCGAATCAACCCCACCATTCAATGAACGTGAGAAAATCATGATGACATCCAACAATTTGAAAGTAGAAGCATATGATTGGTTCCTATGGTGGTCTGTTAAATACGACTCCCATTCTTTTCATTGGAAGAATTTCATGGATTCCTTGCTAAAAATATTCTATGACGAAGAAGAAGATAATGTCTACAACAAATTTGTGCATCTCAAGAAAAAGGGGTTTGTAAGTGAATATACCCATGAATGGGAAGCATTGGCTACACAACAAAGAATATTTATTGATTAACAACTACTTAGAATGTATATATGTGGACTTAAAGATTATATTTGTGCATAAAAGAAATTTTACAAACCACAAACTATCGAATAAGCTAGACATGTGGCAAGGATTATTAAACAAAAACATGAGTTCAACGTGCCATTATTTAAGCAAGAAGAAAACCAACAACAATACTTAGGTAAAAAAAAGACAAACAAATCTAAATACTATGGAGACAAATGGACGTTAGGAAAAAGATGCCTTAACAATAAATTATATAGTTATGAACTTGAGAAAGACTTAAATACTTAAATTAATGAGTTAGAAAAATTGATAAAGAAGAAAAATAATTGCCGCAAGTGTAGAGAAAATTGGACACCATGACATAAATGTGAAGACATCTCCTTACGTTACTCTAAGATAGTCGATGGAAGGAAAGTTGGTGTACTAGAACCTAATGAAGAAATCACTCTAATGCACAATCCATATTTAGATTATGAAAAAACATCACAAGAAGCATCATTAGCTGCAATCTCACGTGGTTGGAAAAACCAAGATGAAGAAAGTAACTTTTCAAAAGATCAAAAAAAACAAGCAACTGAAAAATATGTTCCACCACACCTTCGAAAGAAGAGAAACCAACCTCCAAGAAGAAAGAAAACTAAGATTACAAGACCACCAACAAACATGACAAGAAGATTACACCTTAAAACAATGAAGCTTAAAGGGATCATAAGAGACATAAATGTCAATATACTTGTAGATTATGGTAGTACTCATAATTGTATAAACATTGATCTTGAGAAATAGCTTAATCTTAGTATGCGCCCAATCAAAGACCTGACCATGACTATCGTTACTGGACAAAATTTCAAAGAGATAGGAGAATGTCATAAGGTTTCAATCTAGATACAAAAACTAGAACTACAGATAGAATCCTTTGCCCTACCATTCAAACAAATCGATATAGTGTTAAGTACAGAATGGTTAATATAGTTAGGAAGATATACTACAAACCTTGAATAATAGTTCATGGATTTTAATTAGCAAGTAAGACACTATAAATTATATGGTGTTGACACTCCCATCTTCAAGGAAGGTGCAAATACATATGAGAACTTCACCAACTCACAAGGCACAAACAAATTCAAAGTAAATAAGACGTCATTACTATTGATTTGGGATAGAATTTAATGTTCTCTAAGCCTCAAATTTTGCAAGGAGGCTTGGGAACATGCATTCCAAAGAACCCAGAAACTATTTTGAGAAATTCCACTCGGAGACAATTATATTAAAATAATTAATATTTTTAATGGAGTTCATAAGTCTAAACTTAGGAAAATTAAAATATTAATGGGTATTATCCTAATTGTGGGTGAATCTTCTAGATAAATATGAAGATCAAGTCAAAATGATCTGAGCCTTTGATTAGGAGTTAATCTAGGCCATTGGTTGTCTAACATGAAGATATAAGAAGGGGCTTGATGATCATTTGGAAAATACACCTTGAGATCAAGAGATCGAATTTTTGAGATGAGAAGTTCTTAGGAGGAAATTATGATCGAAGAGATATTTTGTAATAGAGGGGAAGGGACGGTGATCCAAATGAAGGTTTCTAGATCCGGAGAGGCAATAGAAAGAGGCTGAGTTATTCCCAGTGCAAGAACTCGCGAGTGCAGGGACGCACGGGTGCAGGAACTTGCAAGTGCAGGATTGTGCGAGTGCAGGCAAGTGAAAAAACACAAGTGTCAGGGTTTCTTAGGGAATATCTCTACCAGATTTTCTTGCTACTTGGATTGTTAGTTGGGCATCCATAGATGTACTTAGATTTCACTACTGCATAATAAAATAAAACCCTCACTTTTGCACCAGTTTTCCCAAGTTGGGGTTTTTTGAGGACATTTGTCCAAAAATAACAGTGTCCTATGTGTTTATATTTCCTTGCTCAGTTTCTATGTTTCAAACCATATTTAATTTGGTGTGGGATGCTTCAGTAATTTACTTCAATGTTTCAAGAAGAAATTTGAAATAAGTTTGTAATGTAATTTAAGATCTAGGTGAAGTGGATTCAATTGGTTGCGGTAGGAGTCCTGATATTGTTAGATCTAGGAATTTTCACAATTCCATAACAACATGCTCAACTAAAGGAAACCCTGCTTGTTATGCTTTGAGGACAAAGCATCTCTAAGGGGGTGGCAATGTTATAAATAAAATATTAATAAAAATATTAATTAAATAAATAATATTAAAAAAGTGATAATAATAAAAAAATTAAATAATTTAACACCATTAGTTATGAAAGGTCAAGGTCAAACAATGTGACCATTCACCTTCATGGCCAGTCAATGCCTATATAGGAAACCACCATGAAGGCTTGTAATCACCATTCAGTTCTTATTCAATAATAATACACTTACTTATCTACATTGTATATACACAATATACAGATAAAATATCTATTGCACACTAGTTTCTCTCTAACATAGTCTGAGGCCGAGAGTCGATGTAGGAATTTATAGGGTAAGTTCCTTAGATAGAACGCCAAGGGACACCGCTCACAAATAGATCATAGATCAGTACATCAGTATTATTGATGTGGTTAAAACCCTCAAAGAGGGAACCCATCCATGGCCTGAGCCAACGCGGCCATTTCAGACAATTTATTAATGTAAAAGAAATAAAATTTACATAATATTATCTCATGAACGGTCGCCTTACAAATGAACGTCCATGCTCTTTAAATAGAGATCATGGAACAATTGGGTGTTAAACCATGGATTAAGTTTCAGTAATAACAAGGAGAGAATGAACCGTTAGATCACTTCATGTCTAGAACATATTGTGACCGTCGGATTGTAAGTTACAAAAGTACATAGTAAAGAAACACACTTTACCTAACTCTACACTAGACCAAGTTATACTTAACTATTTCCTATGTCTCGGAATATCCTAACATCCCCCATTAAGAACAACTTGGGATAGGATTGAAGGATGTACAAATATGACACAATAGGAGAAGGAAGGAGGCATTAGAGCCTATCCTCCCTTAGTGACAACTTCTTGAACTCCAACCATAAATCGAAGTTTAGTAAAATTCACCTCTGTGAGAGCCTTTGTAAAGATGTCTGCAACTTGATAATCGATTGAACAATATTGCACTTCAAGAACATGGTCACGAATGAGCTTTCTAATGAAGTGCGTGTGTATTTAAATGTGTTTGTTGCGCTGATGTTGGACTAGATATTTGCATAGTTGAATGGAACTTTGGTTATCACACTAAAGTGTGGCCGGATGCTGCTGTTGAAAGCCAAACTCTGACAGGATCTGACGAAGCCACAGGGCTTCCTTACTAGCTTCTACAACACCACGATACTCTACTTCTATTGAATAAATTAGAAATGGCACTTTGTTTCTTGCAAGCCCATGTAATAGTTCCAAAACCAAGAGTGAAAACATAACCTGCAGTAGACTTCTGATCATCAGGGTCACCAACCCAATCAGAATCAGTGAAACTAACCAATAGAGGAGATGCTTCTGCATTGTAATGAATCCCAAACTAAACTATACCTCAAACATAACAAAGTATTCTTTTAGCTTTTTTCCAATGAGTTTCATGTGGATTTTGCATAAACCTAGCAATAAGGCCAACAACAAAGGAAAGGCTAGGACGGATATGGGCCTGATATAAACATTTTCTTACAAGTTGACAGTATAAGGTAACATCATCTTCAAGGGAAGTACAAATGACTGAATGTTTGGCTCTAGACTGAAAGGGAGAAGGGGCTGGCTTACAGTCTTCCATGTGAAAGTGGCGTAGAAGATCACAAGCATACTTGGACTAGGAAAGGGAAATAGCTTCTTTGGATTGCAAGACTTGAAGACCAAGAAAATAATGCAAGTGTCCTAAGTCCGCCATGTCAAACTTATTTTTAAGGCTATAATTCCCATGGTTTATAAGGTTGGGATCACTACCAGTAAAGATAATATCATCAACATAAAGAATACGAATGATAAGAGACTTACCCACTTTCTTGGTGTAGACAATATTGTCAGAATGACACCTAGAAAATCTAGTATCTAAAAGAAAGCTATCTATTTTGGCATACCAAGCCCGAGGGGCTTGCTTGAGACCATAAAGGGATTTCTTAAGCTGACATATAAGGCTAGAGTCTGTTTGTATAAAGCCAGGAGGTTGTTCCATATATATTTCTTCATGCAAGTCCCCATGCAAGAAGCCATATTTAACATCCATCTGATGGACTTCCCACTTGAAAGAGGCAGCAAGGGAAAGAACAAGGTGGATAGAGTTCATTTTGGCAATAGGGGAGAAGGTTTTAGTATATTCAATGCCTTCAACTTGTGAAAAACCCTTAGCAATAAGACGAGCTTTATGTTTATCAACTTCTCCATCTGGTCCAAACTTGGTTCTATAAACCCATTTGCATCTAACAAATTTTCATCCCTTTGGTGATCAGATATTGACCCATGACCTAAATGATAGCTAAAATTTCAAAGTGTTTGAAAGAGTGTCAAACCTGAGCAACCAGATAGATCTCGTCTTCCTAATTCCGGCGCCGTGAACGGTTTGAAAAATAAATACCGTATCAAGGAGTTATCACAATTTGAAAAGTCGAGTAAAATGCATTTTTTGGACATTTGACCAAGATTAATTTGGTTTTTGAAAATATTAAAAAGATTAATATTCCCTAGAATATTTGCTTTTGGGGTAAGCGCTAAACCTTTCCTTAAATGTCTTTCTTTAAGTTCCGTATTGAGCACGTGGGTAGTATTCAGAAAGTGGGAAACAGTTTCTCACGCACCCTAAAGGCTAGAAATGGTATTTCTAAAATTCACGCGATTAACTTTAGCGTGCGACACGTAGAATGAGAAAACCACTTTTCTCACACGCTCTCAATGTGATATCGTTCATGCAAGAATCTACACAAGATTGTGTGACAACCGTTCGATTGAATGGGTCACATCGACAGTGGAGATTGTCTAGGTTAGTTGGTGAGCGGATGACGCAATATCCATTGGATCGAGTGGGATAGATCGACAGTGGATATTCCGCTATTTGAAATGTTTCTAGTGACGATTATCCCTAATCATCGAGATTATACCACCTCATATGCGCGAATAAATAGTTAATGTAACAGTCACCTTCGACGGTTCAACTTGGCGGAGTGGCTAAAAAGGCGACTATGCTATATTTAATGGGAGTTAAGTGCAGTTCACCAAATGGAGTGGAGTATCCCTAGGGGATATTGACTAAATGCACTATAGGAGGAGTTTTCGACCAGAGAGAGGGAGTGAAACAAGAGGCTAGCTAGGCTAATTGGAGCCTTCTGAAGCCAATGGAATAGTCTAGAGAAGATGAGGAAGTCATCTTCATAGGGATTTTCATCCAGGGAGATTTTGGAGCTCAAGGCCACCCGAAGTTGGAGGCAGTTGTAGGAGCTACCAGTACTCATTCTTAGCGAACCAACATTCATTCCTGAACATAATGAGCCTTTTGAATCCATTGCAGGGATTTGCAGAAGAATTTGGAGACTTCTAAAGGCCAAGATGCTACAGGGAAGTTTCAGGCATCCTAGTGCCAACCATGGAGGAAGGCCTAATTTGGGGATGCAGTGCTCATTTTGAGCAAATGATTAGTCTATTTTGGTGTCTGATATGTGTTGGAGATAGTAGATGAATTTTCAAATAGTTAAATAATTCTAAAGGAATTAGTGCCATCAAGAAGCTCATGATAACTCAGAGCACTGATTGAAGGAATCAAGTGTAAGGGAGCTTAGATATGTTTGCAAAGTGATGACAACCATGACAGGGATGTAAATGGTTTTCTAATCCCATTGGTTCAGTTCAGTAACCTTTGGAGTTAAGTGTGGAACTTGTAAAAGAAACTTTACCATAATCCCAAAGAGTCGATTCAAGATGACAAAAGCTCAAGGAGATGTAGCCCACAATATTCGAGTGAACTCCTAGATTAAATTTTTAGTTATGTGTTGATGTTTATTTGCTGCATTATATAGCTATTATATGTGTTTAATATCAACATAAGAAAATGGACTTAAAGCACTTAAACAGTTAAAAGGAAACACACACATGTTTCAAGTATTTAATTCCGCAAATGTCATATATAAGCTAGATCATTTATTTGTTAAACTGAGTGGGAGGTTCTTGTAAGCATAACAAGTTATCAAACCCCTATTTCAGATCAGGCGGTATCAAATCAGGTTGCTTGATTGATAGAGCAATAGGTTGCTTGATTGACAGAGCAATAAGTTGCTTGATTGACAGAGCAGTAGGTTGCTTGTTTGACTTGAAAGGTGTTTGAACAGTATAAAGAATTTGACTGTTTGACTATTTGTAAACCGACTGTTGGTTGAGTTTATGAAGGAAGAAGGGCTGAAGGCATTCTTCTTACCCAAAGGACCTCAAGGAAACCCTTGAATCACAAGAGGGTTTGTTTGCAAAAGGCTGCTTGAATAAGAGTTTGAATCTACAACCATTATCTCTTTGAAAGGTTTGTGAAATTTGTTGAAGTTCTTTTGTTCATTTTTATTATGACAACTTCTACAAGTGAGTTTTCAAAATCCTCCTCCTTCACAAGATTATTTGATGAAGACATGTAGCGAGGCTTGTTCATCATGATGGATATGGTTAAACAAATGTATGAAGATGAAAGGAAGAGCACCAAACTTCGAGAGCAATTGAGTTCCATGAAGGAAGAGAAGCAATTTTTTTTGGCAAGTTGCAGGAAATGGAGAGCCAACTTCATATTGCAAATATGAACCTAGAAAGGATGCATGAGTTGGAGACATAGCTCCTTGTTGCCAAAGAAGCCTTAGTTAAGCATTAGTTTGAAGAAGAGGTAAACAATCCTAGTTTGTCTTTAATTTCCTCTAAGAATGTTTATGTTGGTTCTTTTGAAAAACATACAAGAAGCATAGGGTCCAAGTTGATGTAAAAAATGGGCTATGTGTTATATTCTTTCCACGACTAACCTACGTAGTGAATCGGGGGCTTAGAGGGGGGTCGGAGCCCCCCCTTCGCCGCGCCGATTGCGCAGCGGGGGGGTCACAGGGGGGGCGGGTAGCCCCCTCTACGGTGTTCGGGGCAGCGCCCCGAGAATTTTTTTTTTGGACCCTATATTAGGTTGGGCGAACCTACCTATGGTTTTTCGGTCCACGGTTTTGGACGCGTGGTTTTCGGTCATGGTATTGGATGTTCGGCATGTACAAATAAGTATGTAACATGAAGGAAAATAACAAAAATCAAGCTGGTAGTCTCAGTTTTGAGATCCAGTGGGAAATCTCTGTGTATATGTGTTTTATGTGTTATGCTCTCGCATTTTTATTTTTCCTGTGATTTAGAATTCGTATGCAGGTAATTTCTGTATGGGGTTAAAACCTACACTATGAAGGGAAAGGATTGAGAAAACATGCACAAGGCATAGTTGAACCAATAACGGTTGAGGAAAGGCCTAAGTATTTGGGTCTTGGCTATGGACAATCTTATGGAGAAAGTTCCGAAGCAACCATGAAGGCAATTGAAACTGTTCCTAGAAGGAGTTTCATTTTAGATTCTCTACCTCAAGTTTGTAAAGATTGTATTCATGGGGAATGCAATTGTTTGAAACATACTTTGCAAGAAGAAGGTGTTCATAAGCATGCACTCAAACAAGGGAGTTTTGAAAGCTCTAAAATCATTGAAGATATTGATGGTGTTCCGAGGGAGCCACTTCTTCATTCGATTCACTTTCTCATGAAGACAACAAAGGTGAAAGAGGAAGGTATAAATCTGAATTCAATCACATTTATTTTGATTATGTAAAGCATGGTAAATTTACACATAAGCATTGGAAAAAAATTGCATGTTCATTTTGTGGTTTGGTTAACTATAGTGTTTCTAGATGTTGGAAGAAAATGGCCACATATAGGAAATTTTTGAAGAAAAGGAGGCAAGAAGCCAAAGGTCCATTGGATAATGAAAATTATGTTGTAAAGAGGATGAACATGTGTTGCACTTATTGCCATAAGCAAGGACATATTGCTGAAAAGTGTTGGATTTTGAATCCAACAATGCTTCCACTAAATTTGAGGAAGGTGGAAAAAGAGAATGGCAAGAATGGAAAGGAAGTTTCCATAATTGATGTGTTTTAGGAGGATTCACATGTTTATGTCGATGTGAAGTTAAAGGAAGCACCTTTGATGTGGATTGGTAAGAAATGTTTAGAGTTCTTATCCAATTAAGGTTGCATGTCTTTTGATTTGATACATTTCTTTGCTAATGGAATGAAAGTTGCAGGGTTTTACCAAAAAGGTGAATGGAAAAGTTGAGTATGAGACTTGCTTTATTGCAGCAAAATTATGTTCATTTCAGCTTTGTAAGTACATTTACATATGATTGAGGATCTTGTACTTATGATTGTTCTTGAGAGAAAGTTGAAGAATGGAATATATGCATGAGAATGGTATGTATGAATAAAGGAATCTTCATGATTTCATTGTATTTGAACATGTATGTGTAATTGACTTGATGGTCAATTGTTTTGTTTAAACATGCATGCAATGTCATATAGACTTGGAAAAGTTGATTTTGTCTCCAAGATTGAAAAAGGGAGATAATGATAAAGTGTTTCACAAGAGGTGGAATTATTTCTACTTTGAAAAAGAATCATCAAGTTCTTTTTGTACATGCTTGATTTGGAGAGTCAGTTGTTTGAAAAGGTGTGTTTTTGTCAGCTTGTGATTTAGTTGATCGTACACCAAGATGTAAGAGACATGATGATGATTCACATGATGTGAATTTATCTCATCAAATTGTTTTTTTGCATTATGTTGTTTTTGACAAGATGTCAAAAGAAGATTTGTAGCAGCAAAAGTCGCCATAGAAGTGGCTTAGTAAGAAGTGGTTTGACTTCTTACCCAATAAAACATACTTTCATTAGTACATATGCAAATTTTAGATAAGTATGCATATATTTGTGATGTAATCTCACATTTGTTTGAGCTACCTTGGGTTGATGATCAAGGAAGCGATGTTCAACTACCTTTTGTAAACTTATCAATAGAAATTCTGAATGAGTCAAGGAAGACAGTTCTTAACAGGAGGATAAGAACATCTAGGAAGGGAAGTGTCGACTACCTTTGAGTTTTGGTTCAAAGGCACTAGCCATGCAAGGCAAGTGTATGGAGGCTGAAAAGAAGAGGGTGTTGTGCTCTCATCTACTGTACAGATAAGTATATCAATCTTTCAGGGTCCTGTTAGTGTCAGTCTTTACAGCCTTCCTCCAGTGATCAAACATGCTCTTACAAAGTTATTTTGAAGTGTCAAGGTCAAATTTTGTCATTTCAAAGAGTTTTCAAGCAAAATTTGGTCACTAGGCATTAGGTCTAGGGTTTGTCCAAATAGCGGTCTATGTCATCATTTAGCTGAGTCTATCATCATTCATAGGGTTGTCATTATCATGTCAGTGTCTAATGAGTCATTTCACGTCTTATTCATGCTTCAGTTGTGCCCAGGCAAGGTCATTTCCCTCTCCTAGGGTTTTGAAGCCAATTTCTCTTGGACGGTCAAATCAATGGAAAAACTTGTTTCTTGATGTTCATACACATTCCCCTATCCTTAATGTACCTTATTAAGCCCTTCCCAACACTCAGATCAAATTCCTCATTTTTGCACAAACCCTAGTTTATAGCTACAACCTGGCAATTTTCTAGGTTTGGCCTGTGATTTGCCCTTTTGGACCCCTTCCCCTCACTCAATCTCTGAGATTCCACTTTCCCCTGCTTCCTAACATCCCTTCCCACTCCCAAAAATTTCCCCAAGAATTTAGAAGCCCCCTATCCCCTTCATTTCGCTCCATTTCGACAAAATTCCTTGTTTCACACATC
>APFE030553623.1:38421-51449 GCA_000404065.3 Pinus taeda | reverse complement strand
CTTCCTCTTCCTCTTCGTCCACCTCTTCCTCTTGTAGAATCTTGAGCAGGATGCTTTTCTTTATGAGCAAGGCATATAGTCTCTTCAGAAGATTCAAGGGTTGTCTTCTTTCCAAAAGCTTTTTCTCTTTCAGCAAACTTTTTCACAAGAGAGTCAAAGGTTATATCTTTGAGATTTCCATTTGCTTGCAAAGACTCAAGATAATTGGAGTATGTAGGATAAAGTGCCTTGAGAAAAGCAATAAGAGAGATATCCAACTCAAATTTAGTGGATTTGATATCATGCATTATAGACTTTATTTCAGATGTAAGAGCAAGAGGATCATTATTTTGCAGTTCAAGAGTGAAGAGTTTAATCATGAGTTGGACAACTTCAAGTGCAGAATGTGAGCCATAGAGTTCTTTTAGCTTTTGTAAGGCTTCAAAGATAGTTGAATATGACAAAATATGGCGACTCACCTCTTCATTTATAGATGCTGCGATTAATGCATAAACTTTGTTGTTCTTGTTTTCCCAAATGACGAGCTCTTTGTCTGACGTAGGCTGTACTGGTTCATTGTCTCCTTCTTTGACACACATTCCTTTCCACAACTCATTGAAAATGAGGGTGTGTTTTATCATTCAGGACCATTTAGGATAGTTCTCCTTGCCAGTGAGAACTATTCCCACCATGGATATGATTGAATGCATACTGTAGCTAAAAAAAAACTTTTGCTGCAAAACTTTTATTCTCAATGGAAAAAAATATAATTCTGATATGATTGGACAGCAAACTCAAATATCAATTTGCATTCATCTAGAATATTGCAGTATACTAAGTCCAAAAAATACCCTCAACAACATAAAGCACTGCATCCACCAAAGAACGTAGAACAGATGTATTTGGACTCTCAGATATTGTGTCACAACTCGATCATTAAACTTATTTTTCAGACAGACAGAGATATCAATAAAGATTAATGGTCGACGCACCAAAAAAATAATGGTCGAATCCCAAGACCAGCCAAAACCCATAGATAAATTAATCTTATGTACCAACCAATCGAATATCGCACGTTAAATGAATGAGAGTTTAAATTGTAGGATACTTTTCCTTACAAACTAAACCGATTGGAAAAGACATGGAGCTCTCTGTTGCTATCTTTGATGAACTGGGTATAAAACAATATCATATACAACGTGATCATGCTGTCCAAGAGAAATCATCAATGCAGGTAGCAGTGAGGCCATCCATGCCATTGCCACTTTCAGAAAAAACACAACATTTTTGATGATGACGATGGCATACAATATCAAAGGATTGATACAGAATGTCCTACAAGTCAATGTGTATTAGAACCACTAACAGCTAGCTCTAGGCATAAATTATCTGCAACTTTTCATAAAATTATTAAAGACATGAAAAAGGGTTTGGAATATGGATATTCTCCGATTCAATCCAATGAAAGATTTGATTAGAAGCAGCACCACCGCGTCTAAATTTCAACTTGCCTCGTATCTCATTGCATCAACACGGAAAACAGAAGTTCTCGACTGAGGAAGGGGCTGCAAGAGTGCGCTTGCTTTGGCTATGGATGATTTGAAAAATGATTCTTGAAAATTGAGGTTTGCGGAAAGACGGTGAGGGCGGAAGACGTGCCATCATTTCAAATTTCGGTTCTTGACAAGAGAGATGTCACAAGATCAGAGAGTCACTATGGATTGACAATGCCTTTTATTTTATTTATGAAACCATGTCAAGACAACAAACGTTTATGGATAGTCACCTTCTAGCAAACAGAGAGCGCAGGTAAAGGAATATGGCAGACAGAGTGCAGATAATGGAATATGGTAGACAGAGGGTGCAGGTAAAGGGATATGGTAGACATAGGAGTTACAAGGAGCATAAGAGCTAAAAAAAGGAGCTGGCTCTGATACCATGTCAGACCAGATAGTAACTCCATAAGGCAGAAATAATTTGACTGTATTATTCCATCAGGTAGGTCCTCATTATATACATGAGGGAGAGACTATTCAGTTTGTCCCCCAATGATTATTCATATTTCCTATTTATCTATTTACAATAAATCACCCAATCACAAGGATTAGGTTTCTCGTGCGCCCTAAAGGCTAGAAATGGTATTTCTAAAATTCACGCGATTAACCTTAGTGTGTGACACGTAGCACGAGAAAACCACTTTTCTTGCACGCTCTCGGTGTGATATCGGTCATGCAAGAATCTGCACGAGATTGCGCAACAACCGTTCGATTGGATGGGTCACATTGACGATGGAGATTGTACAGGTTAGTTGGTGAGCGAACAATGTGATATCCATTGTATCAAGTGGGATAGATCGACGACGGAGATTCCGCTATTTCAATGCTTCTAGTGAGGATTCTCCCTAAATGCCGAGATTATACTGCCTCATATGTGCGCATAAAAAGTTATTGTAATAGTCACCTCTAATTCTTCAGCTTGGTGGAGCGGCTAAAAAGGAAATTATGCTATATTTAACGGGAGTTAAGTGCAGTTCACCAAATGGAGTGGAGTATCCCTAAGGGATATTGACTAAATGTACTCCACGAGCAGTTTTCAACTAGAGAGAGGGAGTGAAACAAGAGGCTAGCTAGGATAATTGGAGCCTTCTGAAGCCAATGAAATAGTCCAGAGAAGCTGAGGAAGTCATCTTCATAGGCATTTTCATCCAGGGAGATTTTGGAGCCTAGGCCACCAGGAGTTGGAGGCAGTTGTAGGAGCTGCCAGTACTCGTTCTCAGTAAACCAATAGTCATTCCTGACTGTAATGAGCCTTCTGAATCCATTGTAGGGATTTTTAGAAGAATTTGGATACTTCTAAAGGCCAAGATTCTACAGGGAAGTTTCAGGCAACTCAGTGCCAACCGTGGAGGAAGGCCTAGTTTGGGGATGTAGTGCTCATTTTGAGCAAATGATCAGTCTATTTTGGTGACTCATATGTGCTGGAGATAGTAGATGAATTTTTAGTGACAGTTAAATAATTCTGAAGGAGTTAGTTCCATCAAGAAGCTCAGGGTGGCTCAGAGCACTGATTGAAGGAATCAAGTCTAAGGGAGTTTAGATCTGTTTGCAGAGTGATGACAGCCATGACAGGGATGTAGATGGTTTTCTAAGCCCATTGGTTCAGTTCAGTAACCTTTGGAGTTTAGTGTGCAACTTGTAAAAGAAACTTTACCATAATCCCAAAGAGCCAAGTCAATATGACAAAAGCTAAGGAGACGTAGCCCACAATATTCGGGTGAACTCCTAGATTAAATTTGTTGTTATGTGTGGATGTTTATTTGCTGCATTATATGGCTGTTATATGTGTTTAATATCAGCAGAAACAAATGGACTTAAAGCACTTAAACAATTAAAAGAAAACACACACCTGTTTCAAGTATTTTCCGCAAATTTCATATATAAGCTAGATAATTTATTTGTTAAACTGAGTGGGAGGTTCTTGTAAGCATAACAAGTTATCAAACCCCAATTTCAGATAATTTGGAAGAGGAACATGGTCACATGTATCATTTGCCAATAGTGAACGATATTCTTCATTCATAGTTGTGTCCAAATCTAGATGACCTAAGGCTTCTACAAAGGTGTCAAGATCATAATTCACTGAAGTTTGAGCTAGTAAAGCAGAGGCTCTATCAAACTGAGAATGTGTACGATGTTGATTTGTAGGATCACCTACAAGAGCACTGCTCCATCCTGAGTAGCGTAGACCCATTTTGGAAGCTAAGGAGCTGAAGGAGGATCTTGAGAAGGTGGGGGAGGATTGTCATCCTCGTTGTCATCATCTTAAGAAGCAATATTTTCAGAAGTAGAATGGACAGAGAGAGGTGGCACATCCGTTGAACTATGCTCGTAGGCCGATATATTTTAAGCAAACTTTACTTCTCTTTTAATGATAACATTTTTGAATTTAGGTGGAAGAAGTGTATATCCTTTGACATCTTCAGAATATCCAACAAAAATACATTTTTCACTCCTAGGTTCTAAGGCTTTATGTTTCTCATCTGGAATATGGGCCCATGCTTCACTTCAAAAAACACGAAAGTGACTTACATCTGGTTTAATTGAGCTCCATGCTTCTTCTGGAGTGATATTCTTTAAAGCCATAGTAGAAATGTGATTTACTATGTAATTTGCACAGTTAATTGCTTCTGCCGAAAAATTAAGACTAAGTCCTTTAGATTGAAGCATACAATTAGCCATTCCCTTTAAGGTGTGATTCTTCCTTACAGCTACACCATTTTGTTGTGGAGTATATGGAACAATGTGTTGCAATTGAATTCCATGCTCGGTGCAAAAGTTGATGAATTTGTTGTTAACATATTCTCCACCATTATCAGATCTTAGCTTTAGAATTTGATGTCCAGATTGTTTCTCAACAAAGGCCTTAAAGGCTAAGAACATGTTAAATAATTCACTCTTGACTTTTAAGAAGTATATCCAAGTGCTTTTGGAGAAATCATCAATGAAAGTTAAGAAATACTTGTAGCCAGAGAATGAAACGACTAGAAGTGGACCACATAAATCACTATGCACAAGTTGTAAAGGGGTTGAGGCATGTCAAGAGGCACGTTTTTAAAAACTATCGCGATGATGTTTTCTGAGTACACATCTAGAAAAAACACCATCTCTACAAGATACCATAGGAAGACCTATCACCATATTTTCTTTACATAGATTTTGAAGGGAGCGATAGTTTAAGTGACCAAATCATTCATGCCAAAGTTTGCTCACTTCATCATTATGAACAAAAAATACCAAGGGAAGAGTTGATGACCCAAAGTTGTTAAATTTATACAACCTTGTAGAATCATCAACAATGACAGTAGTTAAAATCTGTCTAGGATCTCTTAGGTCCTTAATTACAACACCATGAGGTGAAAACTCAACGATTTTACCTTCACTTGAATGAGTTATCTAATATACGGATAGAAGGTTGCAGGATAAGGGAGGAACACATAATACATCATTAAATTGACCATTGTCTAGATGAATAGTTCCAGTCCCTACAACACTAAGATATCTATCATCACCAACATATATATTTTTGGTGTTACAATCATTTAAATAAGAAAACATGGCTTTGTTTTTGGCCATGTGATAAGAAGCTCCAGAATCAATGAGCCACTCATGAGAATGAGAAGAAGAAGATACATTTAGTGCATAACCGTACCAAGATTCTTGACAACCACATGCAAAAAGTGTTATTCCTGAAGATGAAGTTGAATTTGAAGAGTGTGCCAAATGGATGTTATGCTTCTTCATTGTTGCTTTCAAGGATTCCATCTTCTTAAAGCATTTTGAATCTAAGTGGCCATCTCAATTACAAAAGTTGCAATGTCTATCAGTCTTCTTCCCTTTGTTTTTATTTGCCTTATCATTTTGTTGAATTGCTTTTTCATTTTGAGACTGAAATTTCTTAGGACCCTTGTTTGGTTTAGGACAATTCTTTTTAGGATGTTTCTTCTTAGGATTCTTTGAATTTGGTTGTTGCTGGGCGGCTAAGGCTTTCTTAGAAGAGTTTCCAATATTAATAAGATAAAGATGTAAGAGTTTTTCTTGTTTTCTTTTTAAACAATCACCAAAGGCTTCAAAAGAGAGGGACTTGTAGGCCTGTCCTTGAGAAATAAAGGTTTTTGTAGTAGATTGGAAGGTGGAAACAAACACAGAGAAGGCTGGTCCTCACTTTGTAAGAATAGAATAGATAAGGCTACCATCTTCTTTATTAACCTTAACACCCTCCAAGAGAAGTCTAAAGGTCTTGAACTTGGACAAAAAATCTTCAATAGAAGAAAAATTATTGGCGTCCAAGGTAAACAACTCATTTTCGAGCTAATGAGCTCTAATTTATTTTTTAATTCCAAAAATTTTATTGAGTTGTTTCATTGCTTCATCAGGGGTATCAAGTTCTATGATATGGAATCTAAGGTCTGGATAAATAGACATCCCTGTCAACCCATGTGCTTTACCTTGCTTATTTTCCCATTTGGCTTGCTTATCTTCATATGTAGGTTTAGACTCTTGGCTTGAGGCTATTTTATAAAGACCTTTACTTCTAAGTAAATCCACAATGTAGGACAACCATTGGAAGTACTTGGTGATGTCAAGAATAAATTTGCATGAACTTTCCATTTTAATAAAAATTGACGCTGTAGATGTTGAAACTAAGCAATTAGGCCGATTAAAAAAAAAGGCTTTGAAAATGACTTTCGGATGAATAAGTTATGGTTTTTTGAAGAAACGTTGTTGAAGATGCCAACGAAGTACACGAATGCTCAAAAGTGAATGATAATGTTATATTTAAACCTGCCCCTCACCCCCCTTTCCAAACTTAATCTAATTAGTTCACTTAAAAAAAAGATTATTTTATGTGACCCACCTTTATAAATAAGTGAAAGTCACTTTTGCAATGGTACTTTATGAGCTACCCGCTAAATTGTAATTTAAATAAAAGATAAAGTGACTTTAGAATTATAAGTGAATCACTTTTTATAATGGATGAGAACACTTTTACATAAAGTAACTTTAAAACATAAGTTACATGTGCTTTTTGAAAAATTAACTCAACAAAAAAGAGAGTGACTTTAGAATTATAAGTGACTCATTTTTTATAATGAGTGAGAACACTTTTACATAAAGTAACTTTAAAACATAAGCTACATGTGCTTTTTGAAAAAGTAACTCAACAAAAAAAAGACTTGAACCCAAGATCTCTATTCTCATAAAGTAACTTTGGACCAAGTGAGCTAGTTTAAAAGGTTAGTAATTTTTTGAAAAGAAGGAGTCTTTTTCTTTTTCTTTTTTCACTCACTGAAACTTTGGAGTGCACTCTTTTTTTTTTTTTACTCATTGAAGCTTTGGAGTGCGTGCTTAATTGAAAAACCATTTTCTGCCTAGAAAACAAAAAAAAAAACCACACAACCCAAAACGAACATGCAAAAAAATCCAAGCCTTATGGCTTTAAGTTAGATTTCGCCATAAACTAAATATTTTTCTCATTTTTTCTGATTTTCCAAAATCACACTAAGGCACGACGGAAAAGAGAATACACATGAGAAAAGTCCTTCCTTTCTATTTATGATTTGCCCAGATTGCACAGAGTCATGGGGTAAAGAGCATACAGATAAATGAAAGGTATTTATCTGGTAATAAAAAAAGAGAGATAATAAACCATAATAAACAGAGAGATAAATAACTAAAACTGCAACTAAACATTGTATACCTACAGATCTTAAAAATGACGTAGCTAGGGCTACCAAAAACCTTTTCACGTGAAATGAAAGGGGTTCCTCACTGGAACAAATGCTCCTAATACAATAGAGAAGTCCTTTCGGCCCAAAAGTGGTTAGAAACAATAGATCTAGGAAAGGACAGTTGGATGTAGTTGTACGGATTTGGATCACAAACGGATGCAGCCCTCAAATAACTCTGATACCATGTAGGAATTTATAGGGTAAGTTCCTTAGATAGAGCATCAAGGGACACCACTCACAAATAGATCACAGATCAATACACCAGTAGTCTTGACATGGTTAAAACCCTCAAAGAGGGAAATAGTCCACGACTTAAGCCAACGCAACGACTTCAGGTAATTTATTACTGTAAAAGAAAGATAATTTACATAAGCTTCTATCATGAATGGTCACCTTACAAATGACCCTCCATGCTCTTTAAATAGAGATCATGGACCAATTGGGTGTTAATCCATGGATCAAGTGTCGATAATATCGAGGAGAGAATTAACTATCAGATCACTTCATGTCTAGAACATATCGTAACCATCAGATTGTAAGTTACAAAAGTACATAGTAAATAAACACACTTTACCTAACTCTACACTAGACCATCTTATACTTAACTATTTCCTATGTGTCGGAATATCCTAACAGTTGAGTTTCGAGTTTGAGGCAGTCTGATGTAGACATATGAGTTCCAAGTTTAAGGCAGTCTGAGGTAGAGATACAAATTTCTGAGGCAGAATCTGAGGCCCTTCTTGAGGCATACATAGGCATGTTTTATGGCTCATCCTAGGCAATTTGTTCGACATGTTTTGAGGTAACATAAAGCCCAAGTTAGGGCTATTCTGATTATTGGCTGTGGACTATGTTAAGGATTGTCTAAATCGCTAAGGAGATATGATTTAGAATCTTTCTTTTAGACTATATATCCTTAAAGATCTCAACAGATTGAAAAATAGAAGTCAAGGTAACAACACACATATATATTTTGGACATTTAAGTAGCAAACATGAAGTTGAATTTGACTTAGCAAAGGTAACAGTGATTGAGTGCTATTGTTATTGGGTCACTATCCCTAGTATGTTATCCATATTGGATCATTATATTGTTTATCATCCATATCAATGCATTCAAAGTGGAAAAAGTGGAGAAATCATCTCATGGGATCATTTTTACTAGCGGGACCCAGTTTTGCAAAACAAGGTCTAAAACCTTATGGGAGCATTTTGAGGCATCAAATGACGGTTTTTGGGGTGATTTTTTTTTCTTTGGTGCCACATATTTTTATGCTATTCTACACACATATATTTCCTATGATGCCAGAAGCACGTCAATCAAAGTCTGTATGTGAAATTTATGCCACTGTTGTAGTGGCTACAACCACCCTCCAAAGTTTTGGCATGCACCAATTTCGGAGCCTCCCTTGGAGAGTTTCACTTGAAGGCTGCACACACTCGGGTTCACTCCATGAACTCGTGTGAGACTTTACATTCGCCTTGGTTTTTTATTGCACTCAAGTCTCTGCGTGTTGATTTCTAAGTCATGCTTGCGACCGTGTTTTGGTTATGCTCAAAGTCTTTGCTTCGTATGTGTTTGTTGTGTTCGCCATGAAAGCATCTGTTGCACTCACACACAAAGTCACATTCATCAATCATGAGTGTCGCGATTGGCACTTGCATCGTGGGTCAGTCATGTTGAACATGTGTGTTTAGCTGGTTCGGTCCTTTCGTCATCAAGTCATGCGAGTGTGTGTTTTTATGATCACCTATACATCTTTCTATTGTTCCCACACTTAGTCATTTTTGCTTAAGTTCTGACGATTAGACTCCTCACTGACAGCCGAACCATCACCCTGCTTTCGACTTGATCGAATGTCAACCAAAACAATGTTGAAGCACCAAGCTAGTTCTTTCAAGCAGCGCTACCCGCAAGAAACTCAAGCAACACTCTTGTAGGCCACTTGGACAGTAGATCAACGGTTCATCTCAGAAATTGCATAGTGCTCATGAGCATGCCTCCCACTTCCCATCAGTCATCTAAACTCAGAAATTATGCAGAGATGATCAGCAAGATGGCCCTCCAAGGTTAGTGTAGTTTTCCCAGCCAGCAGCTCCCAGCATCAGACTGCCTGTTCCCTCCAGGAATTGTGCAATTTCTGCTCCCAATGACCGCAGCAACCAACTGGTAATTCCCTCTAGGAATTGTGCAAGTCTGGCTACCAGTGACCCTAGCAGCCAACTAGCAGTTCCCTCTGGGAATTGCGTAGTTCTGTCTTCCAGTGACCCCAGTAGCCAATTGGAAGTTCCCTATCAGAATTGCGCAGTTCTGGCTGTCGGTCTCTTGGGTAGCTCCCCAGAAGAATTGCGCAATCCCTGCTTGCTGACCCTCCATGCAGTTTGGCCTGTTCCTCTGAAAAATTGCACAAATTCAGTTGTCCAGCCCCTACTGATTGTTCATTTAGGAAAATGCACAGAGCATGCATGCCTTGCCCTCCTGCAGCCTAGATTGTCCCTCCTAAAATTTGCGCAATTTTTCCTCCCAACCGAGCCAGACCTTGAATATAGTCACGCTCAACTTAGATTGTCTACCACAGTGACTCTTGCGTAGTTTTCATCAGCAGTTTACTAGAGCCACCATCCCACATCATAGCCTTGCTGCCTCTCCCGGTCACCCGCATCCAAATGATCATGTGTCATGGTAGACCAGGAGGTTTCGGATTTGATGTCATCTCATCATGAGTGACTACAGGTATAGCTACACCAACAAACATTTGAAGATGACAAATGAGATGAACAAAGGGAGCACATGCAGATCGACAGGTTCACCAATGGACGAACAAATGAAGCATGTGAAGTGGACGAACATGACAAACATGCACCTTCACGCAAAAGTGAGCCTATCAATACTTCTAGCATGAAAGCAAGGAACAACATGCTAAATATTCATTAACAGAACTAAGGACCATCAAAGAATCCATGCACTTCACCATGCGGAGGTGAAGCTATGATAGACCATGAAAACATCCATCACTCAGCAGCACTCTAGGTCGACACGGACTCTAACAGTAGCACGAATGTACAAACTGTTGGAAATAATATTGAGAGGGGGGGGGGGGGGGTGAATCAATATTACAAGTCAATAATTTTCATTTCCATAATCATATTCATATATGCTACTTCAGTTAATGGAACTCGCGTGTATACGCAACTGTGTGTAAGGCAACTAGCATATATCCTGCAAACTTATGATTAAGTTAATTCATCATATGTTGATCTTTAATCAGTGCATCAGAACCATATAAACAGTAACTAGGTGCAGTAAAAATAGAATAGACAATCACACACATGAACACAAGATATAAGGTGGAAACCCAATGTGGGTGAAAACCACTTGCTGCAATCGTCTCTATCTTATTCTAATAAGAAAATTCTTTTTACAATATTTGTACTCGTGCAATCTTATACCAGGACGTAGGCTTCTACCTGCAGAAGGCTACAACCTTCTCTCGTTCTCCAGATTCTCCTGGAATGGAGCTACAACCCCCTAGCTCTTGTACTAGCTGATATGTCTACTAGTACATAGGTGCTAGCCTACAGAAGGCTACAACCTTCTCTTTTCTTCAAGGGACCACGTTTCATAAATTTTCACACTGGATCCATCAATAACATCATTCAATCATCAAATATATCTACATCAACCTATCTCCTTTGCACCAACCACAACTGAATCAATCAATCACTTTGACAACCCTTTAATCTGATCTTTCAAAATGCTGTAACCAGAACCCAAGCTAGAACCCAGAATACTGCAACAGCAAACAGAAGCACCTAAAACATATTTTATGAGGTATACACTACTTCCATGTGTTGAACCTACGTGTGTATGCTCTTTTCTCAAGGCGAACCTGCGTACAGATTTGCAAATCAAATTTAAGATGTATACGCTATTTTGATATGCAGAACCAGCATGTATACACACCTTTTCTAATTGAACCTATGTACAGATCTGTAAATGATGATTTAAACATTACAACAATTCCAGACTTTAGTTATACCCAGATCATCATATTTACAGAGTACAACATGTGCCAGTTATTCAGATAAATGATCAAACCACATAAAGATACTTCACTTCGAGCCTTAAGATCTTGACCCATCATTAGATCTTATCCTTCATCAAGCGCTAAGGTACATCTTTGGTTCAGATCCAGCTATGCACCATAACCCAATAACCTGTATACTAGATCCTACTCTTCATTATATATTCAATACTTGAGTGCCTTGGCCTAATGATCTTCCCCTCCTTTTATAGTCTTAGGCCTTACTCAATACCATGGACCAAAACCACTTAGGACCAATACCTGGGGTCAATACCTCGGACCAGATACCTTGGACGGACCATATTTTTCCAAGATATACATGCCTTACATCCTGTTAAAGTGTGTGTGTATTTATACATGACTTGTATATAGTGAACCCACGTGTATACGCAGATTGGCCAATGGTGAACCTGCATATGCCTCTCTTTCTTCATTTTGATCTGAACTTTGTGCTGTTAACCTGCTGAAATGTGATCTCTCATCTGAGTGAGTTGCCATCAAGGACAACACCTGTGTCATAATGCCAAAAATCCCCCCCTTTGGACTTGATGGGAACCCCAAGTCACTCTCCCCCTTTGTCATCAAGGGAAAAGGGTTATGCTCCCCCTAAGTACATGTTGAATTCTCTGATATGCTGATTGAGCTCCATGATCGAGTCCATGCTCCCCCTAAATATAAGCAAGGTCTGCAAAAAGATGTTATAAAAGAAGAACATGACTCTATACATACATCATAAATGACCTTCCTATCACCAATGACTCATACATACATCCATCTCCCAACCAAGTGGGGATATACCAAGTTTAACTCATACATATCAAAACAAGAAACATTACATCATCCATCCCATGCATAGTGGGGTAACAAATTAGGTTGTTTCATGACCTTTTCATTAAAAAATATACATGACATATATAATAGAGACCAAATATAAAAACCATGATAGTCATCAACAACTATCATTAGCAACATCTGTCAATTAGCATCCAAACCAACAACCATGTTCTCCCCCTGAACTTGTTCCACCTGAATAAAAAACAACTGTGTGAATCTATACCAAGATTTTCTAAGATAATGCCCACAATGCATTATTAGAAGCATATGCTCCCCTTGAACTTGTGCAAGATGATCACTGTCGGATCTGATCATTTCATATAATAGAAGAGTTAACAAGGAATCATTATCAATCAGATATACATCAAGTTATCAACAACTTATGAGAGCCAACATATTTCACATGTCATCCGCAGACTGTAACCATAATCAAGCAGAGCAAATAATTCACTGATCCATATCAAACCCGTTTCTTCCTGAGTCTGGCCCTCTGCTTTTCCTCAAACCAACATATACACGACTGTATCCATAGAAACTAGTGTATGTAAGCGACTACACTTCATGAAACTCACGTATAACCACCTTTCTCTAAAACAGATAGGATTTAACAGTAGGATGATGCATCAACTATTCTCAGCTTTTGTCTGAGATATTCAAATGTCTCTCTGGACAGTGGTTTGGTGAATATATCAACAACCTGTTCTTTGGAGGGAACATACTCCAATTTGACCTTTTGTTCAAGCACTTGTTCATGTAGAAAATGATATTTGATGGGTATGTGCTTGGTCTTGGAATGCATGACTGGATTCTTTGAAATATTGTTGGCACTTGTATTATCACATA
>APFE030553623.1:0-37401 GCA_000404065.3 Pinus taeda | reverse complement strand
GAATATCCATTTAGTTCCTATGATATTCTTATCATGAGGTCTAGGAACTAATTCCCAAGTATTATTCTTTTCAATTTTTTCAAGTTCTTAATTCATGGCCTTGACCCAACATTCATCTTTGCATGCTTCATTTACATTTTGAGGTTCGGTGGAGGATATATATGCTAGATAACTTGAAGCTTCTATAATAGTTATTATTGTCTCCACACCTACCTCTTTCTGTCCCAAAATTTGAGTCTCTGGATGATTTTTCTGAACATACCTGGACGGAGTCTTTTCTTTTACCGTTATGTATTATTCTAGTGCTTCATTGGTTTCTTCTTCAGAATTAGTCTGATTTGATTTGGGAGGATAATCCTCATCTTCTTCATAATCTTCGGTTTTTATTTGTTTTGGATTTTTGCATGCTTCATCAACCACAACATCAATACTTTCAATAATTTTCCCAACTCTTTTATTATAACATTTATATCCTTTACTTCGGGAAGAGTAACCAAGGAGAATACCTTCAACTGCTCTAGGTTCAAACTTACCAAGTTTTTCATCAATCCTTTTGATGTAACATTTGCTTCCAAAAACTTTAAAGTATTTTACAGTAGGAGTCTTACCATACCAAAGTTCATGTGGAGTTTGAGTGTTGTATACCTGAACATTTGCTTGGTTGAGAATAGTGATGACAATGAATGCAGCTTCACGCCAGAAGGTTGCAGAAGTTCTAGACTCATCTAGCATAGCACGAGACATTTGTTGAACAGTTCTATTCATCCTTTCTACCACTCCATTTCGCTGAGGAGTCCCTGCAGTGGAGAATTGCCTTTTTATTCCATGTTCCTCACAAAAGTCAAAGAATTCATCCGAGGTAAATTCCCCTCCTCGATCAGATCTGAGGCATTTGATTTTGCGATATGATTCATTTTCAACCAAAGCTTTGAAGGCTTTGAAATTTTCAAATGATTCATCTTTATGCTTTAGAATTCCTATCCAACACATTCTGGAAAAATCATCAATGAACAATATAAAGTATTCTTCTCCACGAGGTGATCTTTTTCTTTATGGTCCACATAAATCAGTATGAACAAGTTCAAGAGGCTTACTAGCCGATCCTTCCTTTTCAGGGAAGTGTGATATGGTTTTCTTACCAAATTGACATGATTTGCATATTGTATTTTTTGGAATGCTGATATCAGGAAGATCACGAACAACCTAGAATTTGCATGCTTTTCTTATTTGAGAGAAGCTTAGATGCCCCAATCTTCTGTACCATAGCCAGTGTTCATCATTTTTGCTTAGATAGCACCGTTGTTGTCCTCCCTTGAGTATGTATAAGTTGTTTGGAGTTCTTATACCTTTGATCACAGTTTCTCCTGTATCAAGCTCATGAACAACACATCCATTTGATTGAAATACTACTTCATTTCATTGATCACACATTTGACTGACACTTAACAGGTTATGCTTTAGACCATCAACATACATAACATTCTTAGCTTTAACTTTTTCTTTTAAGAGAACAGAGCCTTTACCTTTTATGATAGCATGAGTGTCATTTCCAAATGAGACCTTCTTTTCCTTTTCTAAGGCATTATATGAATGAAGTTTTTCTTTGTCACCTGTCATGTGTTTTGAGCATCCACTGTCGATGTACCACTGATTTTCTTGTCCTTCTGCATACAAGGATATACCACATCTTTCTGTTTGCGGTTCTTTCTTTCTCCATATTTTGGGACTTAATGGAGTTTTCTCCTTCTGAGATGTTTCTTGAAATTTACTCCTGCATTTAGATTCTTCGTGACTGAAGTTGTTGTAGATAGAGCATTCTATTTCATTTTCAAGAAGAGAAAAGTTATTGTAGGTCCTTTTCATGATCCCTGTCACATTCCTTTGATTTCGTGCTTCTCTATTCATGATGGTCTTGTAAGCAACACATTGAGCAACTTTGTGTCCAAATTTATGACATGAAAAACATTGGCCATTAAAGAAGTTCCTGCGATTATCAAATCTACTGACCTGGTGATTGTAGTTTCTATTGATATTCATTCGTGAAGCAGATTGAGTATGATTTACCTGAGGTTGGTTGTAGCTTTTATTCATCCTTGAAGTAAATTGAGCCTGATTTACCTGGTGATCTGCTTTATGCCTTTGCTGACGATTGTCAAGCTGTTCACTCCTCTTTGCTGCATCAAGATAGCTTTAGTGGAGGTTGACGGCTTCTGTTCTTGAGATGCTTCTTCAGTATATCCAAGACCTATCTTTATCAAAGGAGAACGCTGCACTTTGATAATTTCATTTAAGGTTTCTAATCCTTTAGAAAATCTAAGATTGAGAGCTTTTGTTTTCTCAATATCCTTTCTTAGACCCACAATTTCACATTCTAGTTTTTCATTGTGTTTTTCTCTTTCAGCAAGTTGGAATGTCAAAGTATCTATAATCATATTCTTTTCTTCTAAACAGATTTTGAGTTTAGAGATTTCTTCATAAAGGTCATGTTCATCTAAAGCATCCAAGAAATCATCATCTTCAAAAGCCATCAGAAGTCTATAGTCATTGCTATTTTCATCTTCATCACTAATTGATAAACCATCACTATGTTCATGCGTATAGTAGCTCTTCTTACTTACACTTTGTTTTCTATTCCATTTTGTAGATTCCTTACCTTTATCAAACTTATCTTTATGGGGACATTTGGTAGCATAATGATCGACTCTTCGACAAGCAAAACATTTAAAAGGTAGTTTACCTCTGAATCTTCTGGAACCCCGTTGAAGGTTCTTGACAAAATTTTCTTCTTCTTCTCCTTCTGAAATATGTCTTGATTCATTGAGTTCTTCTTTTCCTAAAGCTTTAAATGTGGCTTCTCTCATATCTGATGGACCTCCTTTTCTAATCTCAAAAGCAGTTAAGATTTCATGTAGCGTGTCATAGTAATAGTCTAAAGATCTTGATTTTCTTCTATGGCAGATACTTTTGATTCAAGTTTAGCAGACAAGGATCTTAAAACCTTTTCAACTAAAGTAACTTCTTTTATCTCTTCACCCAAATTCTTCATGCAATTAATAATCTCATCTATATGTAATAAGTAACTAGCTATACTTTCATCATTGTGCATTTTGAGAGTTTCATATTGAATTCTGAGAGTTTGTAGTTTTGCACGTTTTACCTAAGAGTCTTCTTCATAGCTTAGAATGATTTTGTCCCATATTTCTTTGGCAGATTTGAGCTGTATAACTTTGAGAAATTCTGATTGTGACAAAATTCCCAATAATGTATTGATAGCCTTGGCATTGGTTTCATATTGCTTTTGACCTGTCGCATCTATAGAAATTGTTGATGGAAATGTATATCCTCCTTCCACGATTTCCCAAACATCTATTCCAAGAGATTGAAGATAGGTTGCGGTTCTTACCTTCCAATAAACAAATTTGCTTCCATCAAAGATTGGTGGTCTGATGGATCCCTCTTTCTTGATTACTCATGATGATGGATCTTCCTTCAAGTGATAAAGCTTCTTCTGAAGGACCTGCTCTGATTCCAATTATTGGAAATAATACTGGGGGGGGTGAATCAATATTAGCAAGTCAATAATTTTTCGTTTCCATAATCAAATTCATATACACTACTTCAATTAATGGAACTCGCATGTATACGCAACTGTGTGTAAGGCAACTAGCGTATATCCTGCAAACTTATGATTCAGTTAATTCATCATATGTTGATCTTTAATCAGTGCATCATAACCATATAAACAATAACCAGGTGCAGTAAAAACAGAATATATAATCACACACATGAACACAAGATATAAGGTGGAAACCCAATGTGGGGGAAAACCACCTACTACAATCGTCTCTATCTTCTTTTTAATAAGAAACTTCTTTTTACAATTTTTGTACTGATGCAGTCTTATACCAGTACATAGGCTTCTACCTGCAGAAGGCTACAACCTTCTCTCATTCTCTAGCTTCTCCTGGAAGGGAGCTACAACACCCTAGCTCTTGTACTAGCTGATATGTCTACTAGTTCGTAGGTGTCGGCCTACAGAAGGCTACAACCTTCTCTTTTCTTCCAGGGACCATGTTTCATAAATTTTCAGACTAGATCCATCAATAACATTATTCAATCATCAAATATATCTGCATCAACCAATCTCCTTTGCACCAACCACAGCTGAATCAATCAATCAATTTGAAAACCCTTCAATCTGATCTTTCAGAATGCTATAACTAGAATACAGTAACCAAAACCCAATCTAGAACTCAGAACACTGCAACAACAAACAGAAGTAGCTAAAACATAATTTATGAGGTATACGCTACTTCCATGTGTCGAACCTACATGCATACGCTCTTTTCTTAAGGAAAACCTACGTACAAATCTACAAATAAAATTTAAGATGTATACGTTGTTTTGATATGAAGAACCAGCGTGTATACACTCCTTTTCTAAAGTGAACCTGCGTACAGATTTGTAAATGATGATTTAAACATTACAACAATTCCAGACTTCAGTTATACCTAGATCATCATATTTACAGACTACAACATGCACCAGTTATTCAGATAAATGATCAAACCACATAAAGATACTTCACTTCAAGCCTTAAGATCTTGACCCATCATTAGATCTTAACCTTCATCAAGTGCTAAGGTTCATCCTTGATTCAGATCCAACTATGCACCATAGCCCACTAACCTGTATACTAGATCTTTCTCTTCATCAGATATTCAATACTTGAGTGCCTTGGCCTAATGATCTTCCCCTCCTTTTATAATCTTAGCCCTTACTCAATACCATCGACCAAAACCACTTAGGACCAATACCTTAGACCCAATACCTAGGGTCAACCAGATACCTTGGACCAATACCATGGATCAAAATACCATGGACCAAAACTTATTTTCCAAGATATACGTGCCTTGCATTCTGTGAAAGTGCATGTGTTGTATACGTGACTTGTATATAGTGAACCTGCGTGTATACGTGGCTTGGCCAATGGTGAACCTGTGTATACCTCTCTTTCTTCATTTTGATCTGAACTTTATGCTGTTAACCTGCTGAACTGTGATCTTTAATCTGAGTGAGTTGCCATCAAGTACAACACCTGTGTCATAATGGCAACACCAACATTTTCATGTCAAGTCATGTCGAGTCAAGTCACGAGTCATGTTGCCCACATCTCCACTATGGGCTTGTTGTCAATCGACAATGTGATGCAACGTGGAAGTCCTAGAGACCCAATTTTTGAACATAGAGTCATGTAAGTCAGAAAGTCATGGAAGTCGAATGGTCATGAGGGTAGTCGAACAACCACAAGGGTCAGTTTCACCCTTGGCTATAAATACCCCCTTCATTTGTACATGAAAGGAAATTTTCACCTCAACTCCTCCCACATAGCCAAGAGAGTCTGTAATATTTTCTTTGAGGAGTAAGTAGTGGCTCCAACGCCCCATTGATGGGGTTAGTGATGTATGGTGTAACGATGTGTCTTGGAACTTTCGCTTAATTCAAAAACCTGTTAACAGGCCAGCACGTTTTCACACATGTATTGTATTTGTTGTAAGATTGATCTTTAACACTTGTAATGCATGTTTCTTTACCGTGTGCTCTACATCTGAATTGATTTATTTGTTGTAATGCATAATCTATTAGTGGAAATGTGTTGTATATGTTGTTAGTGTTGTCCCGTCTGTGTCAACTGCTCTGTCAGACATTAGACAAACATTTCACATGAACCTTTCTATAACAATCATTGTTCTCGTCTCGGATTGATCTGTGAGTGTTGTACATGTTATCTTACCTTGAATGTTGTGACTACTGCATCAGAGTGGACTGCTCTGCTGGAAGCTGTGTATGTTCTTTGCGTTGTCTGTTGCTAGCTGAGTTGGGATTGATCCTTTTCAACCTGGAACTCACCTTCACCTTTTCCCTCACAGTGAAATAACCATTGACATAAGTACACTTACACTCACCAGGCATGTGAACCTCAATTCTTGAAGACAAAGCGAACCACTCTCTTGTGGTGACAAGCAAGAGTTGAGGAAAATCCTTAAGACAATGGCAACCAGACCATCATACCAGATGGGAATCCCACACCAAATGGTGTGAGGTCCAGTTGGGACTTCATACCTTGGTAATCCCCTGAATGTTGGTGGGTCCAACACTGCCAACATTTCTGGCGCTAGAAGGAGGGAATCCAGTTGTACATGGCTGAAATTCCCCTCACATTCATTCAACAAACATCTGGTCAAGGTAGTAACTTCCACTCCCTCTCACATACATGCGACTCAACAGTTGGTTACTCCTCACCTCCTAGTGTTGGCATGAGAATTTAGATCAACACCTTTGCTCTGTTCATCCCATCACTCGCCAGTTCGCGAAAGAAGTTAGACTGATCCCAGACAGACAACATCTGCCATGCACAGTGAGGAAGCCAGAGGCCACTCCCACGAGTGTGGTTGTATCATCAGTGGAAGAAGAAACCCTTGCCACACTTAAAGGTCTAGGAGAAGCTATCAAAGATGAAAAGAAATCTCCCATCCTTTGGTAAAGTGAACAAGGAACTTTTGTGATCTCAGGATCAGATTTTGGTGTAGGAGGCAGAGGGAAAGGCAGTGAAGGAGGCGGAGATGGAGACGAACCAATAGACTCAGAGCTGAACACATTAGACTCTGAAGGAGAGGAAGAGTATGAAGAAGATGCAGAGATGACTGACCCAAATCTTGAATGGATGACTCGAGGACCATTGGCTCTCCCAGTTGTTCGGCACAAGATGTCGAAGCGAGCAGAGAGAATGAACATCAAGTTTAACCCTGATAGTGCGGTGAAGGTGAAAGTCCACTTAGACAACTTCTACCTACAGCTGCAGACCCTTGAGGTACGTTATGATGATGTAGCATGTAGATTGTTTCCATGTACCTTGGACGGTCGGGTAGTTGCTTGGTATCACAACCTTCCACCTAACTCCATATAGAACTGGGGTTCTTTCAAACGTTTGTTTCTTGAGAAGATCATTGATGACAAGACCCTAGCCATGCTACTCAAAGAGTTGGGAAGACTCAATATGGAGGGAAAAGAAAATGTGAAATATTTCAATCAAAGGTTTATGTGTATACTGAATAGGTTCCCAGGAGACACTAAGCCTCATGACTCCATCACCACTGGTTACTACACGTCCACACTACCAACCAGCATTGCGCAGTTCATCAAGCGAGCTGCAAGACCAGCACTATTGGAAAACTATGAAGAGGCTATCAATGTTGAGAAAGATCTGCGTGCAGTTGGAGTCATCAAGGGTGATCAATCGACGAATGAATCCAAGGATGCGAGTAGGCAGTCCCAAGCAACAGTGAGTAAGGGTAGAGATGAGGAAGCAACTAACATTGAGACCCTTACCCGTCTTGTCAAGAGCTTGTACACTGAAATGTCTGAACTCAAGCAATGTAGATCAAACACATTAGCAAGAAGTCACCCGCCTAAGCAGAGACAGGCAAGCAACGTATCAAGCAGCAGCCAGTTCATTCCAAAAACTATGCAGAAGCCTGTGTTCTAGCTTGAATGGTGTGTAGACCCAAAATTATGTTCTTTCCATGAAGAATATCATCTTGAGAAATCTTGTCCAGGTTGGAAGTGAGTCACAAATACTTTTTACAGTTGTACACTCAAGGCGGGAAGAAATATGCAGGAGAAACCGGAAGACACGTGCAATGATGAAGAGGTTGCACCTGATGAGACATCAAGCTCTGAGCATGTGGTGAACATGTATCAATGCTTGCAAACAATGGCAAAGATAAACATCAAGAAGCAACCCTAAAAGCAATCTAACCATTAGAGTCTTAGAAGCAAAGGGGCTCCCCCCACACTGACGGAGATGCAAGAAAAGGTTAGACTGCTGATAAGGAAGATTGATTCACTAGCTCCCTCAAAGCATCAAAAACAAAGAAAGTCTAGGAAGACAACAACGGATAAGAGTACATCCATGAGCAACAAGTTGGGAAACACTCCGCCAGACAACAAGAACATCTGTTCCACCCCGGACACCTTGGTGAGTCAACCACCTCTGGACTACAACATTATTGATGACATGAAGAAGAGTGAACATCATCTTATTCGAGTTGGCTAAGATTTAGAGTCAGTGAGATATCCTGCTTCGCGCTTTGGGACAGACAGCAACAGACGGTGCAACCTCTACTAGCCAAGCAGAAAGCACACCTCCCAGATTACTTTCCACAGTGCTAAATACGCTATGGATGGAAGAAGAAAACTTAGGTTTCCCTCCATTCCTAATTTCATTTCAAGTTTTTAACTACAATGTTCACAACTACTTGGTTGATTCGAGTGTGGCAGCCAAAATCATGCCACTCTCCATTACTAAGAAGATCAATTCAAAATGGAGTGAGACATCTGTGTGAACCATCCAACTTGATCGAACATCGGTACCAGCCATTGGTGAACTGCAAGGTGTGAACATCTGACTATCCCATGATAGTCGAGTCCCCAAATGCATCAACATAATTGTTGTGGACATATCATAAGCATATGGTTTATTACTCAGCAGAGACTGGTCCAACAAGCTATATGGATATTTCGCTATAGATTGGTCTCATATGTGGCTTCTGTACAAGGGCAAGTGCAACCAAATCCGGGTATAATCCGAGAGGTACATGAAGCATAATGTCACTCCCATCAATGGCAATAATGAACCATTGGCTCTCCCAGAACTCATGTTCGGCAACTACCTCCTTGGGACAACATTGAGGTGTTATCCTGCACGGCCAGCTCCAACCCCACTAGACACACAGTTGGGACTCCTTCCTTGCCCAACTGATGGTAATGAAACTTGTACAACACATTGTACCAATAGTAGCAGTACTAGCATATCAAGCAGTCCGCGTATAGATGAGTTATGGACTTTGTACTTCGACAGATCAAAGACACAGGACAACTCAGGAGCCAAGTGTGTTCTGATCGACCCTTGCAACAGGAAGCATCTGGTGTCAAGCTGCTTGGAGTTTGAGTGCATGAAAAATGTAGCAGAATATGAAGCACTCATGTTGGGCTTGCAGAAGGCCATCAACCTCAAAGTGGTCATGCTTAAAGTAGTAGGTGATTCAGAGATAGTGGTACGAAAGGTATGTGACACCATTCACTATTTTTCACCACATCTAGAAAACTACCAAGAAGAGTTATGGTGAACTAATCTCAAACTTCCAAGCATTTAATATCATTTCTGTGCCGTGCACACATAGTGCAACTGTCAATGCACTAGCAAATGCAGCCTTGAGAATGTCACCAACTAGGGATAGATTCACTATTGAAATCTTGTACAAACCTTCTATCCTGGACAACATAACTAACTTATGTGTGTTTAATGATGATCAACAGATACTACATTTTATGGCCAATGCTGACATTTTCAAAGATGCAGCAATAGATGACGATGAGCACGAGCTCTCTCTGCAAGCAGGACCTGATGACATGAAATGCCACATTATCACAAAAGGTGTGGTATCACTGGAAAAGCTATATGACTTGCAAGAGCGGTTCTAAGCGCCAAGGAAAAGCAAGACCCATTGTTCCACCATGAGGCACGAACTGATAAACTTGGGAATAGAAAAGGATCCAAAGTTTGTTAATCTTGGTACATGTTGTACACAACAATAATGGTAAGCCTTCATCCACTTGTTCAAATAGTATTGAGATGTGTTCATGTGGACGTATGATGACTTGAAAACTTATGACACACGGATCATCCAACATATCATCCCAATCAAGGAAGGGGTCAAGCCATATCAACAAAAGCTGAGAAAAGTACATCCGTCGCTTGAGCCCCTCATACAGAAAGAGCTTACTAAATTGTTGGATGCACGGATCATATATAAAGTTTGTCATTCTACTTCGGTCTCCAACCTTGTGCCTGTATGAAAGAAGTATAGGGAAACCCACTTATGTGTTGATTTTCGGAACATTATCCACACATTGGACAAAGAGAACTACCCCATGCTTTCTATGGACCATATTTTACAAACAGTATCTGGGGCACAGATGTTCTCTCTCCTTTATGGTTTTTCTTGATACAATCAAGGTTTGGTAGTAGAACCTAACAGACTCAAAACTATTTTACGTACCAAGTGGGGTACATTTGCATATATACGAATGCCGTTTGGGCTTGTAAATGCAGGCGCAACATTTCAACACGCTATGGACATCGCCTTTCGTGGACTCATTGGGCAAATCATGGTGGTATACCTCGATGATGTGACTGTGTTCTCAAGAAGACGAGAAGACCACATAAGCCATCTTAAGAAAATTTTCAAGTGATGACGAAGATACGGGATTTATTTGAATCCCAATAAGAGCTTATTTTTCATGTCAGAGGGGAACCTCCTAGAACACATTGTTGCTAAGAGTGGGATCAAGGTGGATCTGGATCGGGTCCAAACTATCATGCGGATTCCTTACCTAGTCAACAAGAAATCTATGCAGTCCTTCTTGGGCAAGATAAACTTCCTCCGGAAATTCATCTCAGATTATGCACAAATAGTTAAGCCCATGTATGACATGATTAAGAAAGATGTAGTGTACACCTGGGGTAAGAAATAAAAGCATGCATTTCCCTAGATGAAGCAAGCCATCACCGAAGCGCCCGCACTTTACAACCTAGATTTCAAAAAAAAATTCCTGCTATACACCTTCACTTCTAATAACTCACTAGCTGCAATATTCACTCAGAAAGACAAAGCTAATGATGAACGTCCCATCTCTTTCATGAGTGCCAGCATGCAGGGACCAGAGCTTAACTACCCTACCATTGGAAAACAAGCTTATGTAGTTTACAAGACTGTGAAACACTTCAAGCCCTATTTGCTGAAGAACCACTGCATAGTCTTCTTTGCCCACCCAGCAGTTCGTACATTGTTAGTACAACAAGAGTTGGGAGAATGACGCATGAACTGGATAATGGGTTTGCAAGATATGATATTGAAATCAAGCCAGTACACACAATCAAAGGACATGGACTCTGTAGACTTGCAGCTGAAGCAGTACACACTCCAGAGAACGAATAAGAGATTGCCGGTTGGGAGCAGGAGATTGAAATGTACAAAATAAGATGAGCAAACCCCACGGAAAACGAAACCTCTTAGTATGCAGATGTATGCCAGTACCTTGAGCATGGCATCATACCCTCTCACTTTTCTATTAGACAGAAGAGGACATTGCACCTAAAATCCTTAGCATATCAGTCAGTGCATGGAGTGCTTTAGAGAAAGCATAGTAATGGAGTTTTACTCAAGTTCTTGGAGGCACAGGAATCAGAGAAGGTACTTTAAGATTTGCATGAAAGACTCACCAGGGGTCACTTTGCAGGAAATACCACGGCACAAGGTTAGGCAAAATGGTTTTTACTGGTCCACATTATTCAAGGATGTGCTTTCCTATGCCTGCAAATGCCCAGTCTATCAATGATGCGTCGACAAAACATGAAGATCAGCAACCCCACTGCACCTTGTTGTAGTGACTAAACCATTCCAACGGTGGGGCCTGGACATTATTTGGGAAATTTTCCCTCATTTGTCAAAGAAACACCACTATATACTAATAGTAATTGACTACTTTACACAGTGGATAGAGGTAGTTCCACTCAAACAAGTGAATGACCAAGAGGTCATCAGCTTCCTCTAGCAGAATATCATCTCACACTTCGACGTTCCAATATCACTTTTTTTTTATAATGCAACTTATTTTTAATCTTTGAAACTCTATGACTTTTCATTACAGAATGGCATTGTGTTAAATCATTCATCGAATTACTATTTGCAAGGAAATGGTCTAGTAGAGTCTACAAATAAGAACCTCATCCGTATAATCAAGAAGACATTTTTCTCTTAGCAGCGTAACTAGGATATCGCCCTGATGAATGCACTATGGGTTGACCGTGTAACACCTAAGCCCTCTCTGAACAACTCACCGTAATTCCTAGTTTATGGTAAAGAAGCCATCCTCCCACCAAATATCTACTTGCCTTCTCTTCATCTTTCCTAGGAATCCCAAGGCGATCCTTGCCAGCTAGTTCGATGTAGGATGGATGCTCTCCATAAGCTCTAGGAAGAAAGGATGAAAACAAAAGAAAAATTCACACTCCACCAGAACCGTATCAAGAGGTGGTTCGATAAGAAGTCTATAGGGAAATCCATATTCGATGTGGATGACTTAGTTCTGAAATTGGATAAACCCCATGAAGACAAAGGCAAACATATGAAGTTCTAGTCCCTGTGGATTGGCCCATACACAATTCACAAGAATCTTGGCCCATACTCGTATTGCTTTCAATCACTTGACAGGAAGATTGACAACCTTCCCGTCAATGACCAAGATCTCAAGAATTATTTTCAATAGGTCGGGTTGTGCTTGTGCCATGTACATAGTTTGCTTGCTGCTTGTTGTTTCATTTGGTTTGTTTTGCTTATTATATTTACTTTCGTTTTGTTTGATTATTCTTACTATTTTTGTTCACGCTCATTTTGTTTGTTTGATATATTACTATTTTTGTTTCCAGAAATAAGTGCTGCCAACCACTACATTCTGGCTTTTGAATAGAGTATGTGGATGAAATATGAAGAGACTTGTGACACTACAACACTTTTCTAGTCTTGTGTCCATTTTCTCTATGCTTGGTTACAACCTTCAACCTATGAAGTCCTGATGGAAAGTATGAAATGTTTGTACGGGAAGCTTTGGTCCAACCATGAACTTGTGTCCACATTGGGAAGTCTCATGCCTATACTCAACCTTCTTCTCTATGTGTTGAAGCTAATCCAACTAGTAGAAACAGAGAAGGGGAAAATTCTAAACAAGCAAACCTATGTCAGAGGTCTTACATGCTTCTTTGAAGGAAAAACCTCTTCTGCTCTCAATAAGTCAGCATCCCTCTTCTGCCCCGAAAATAAATAACTGCCTATGCATAGTTCTCTTTAAAAATACAAAGGTGAAAGAAGAGAAAGGCTTCCTGCGCAGAGAGGTGAAGCATGAAACTCCACCTGGGTACTAACTAGGCTCGCTGGCAGTGGAGCAATGTGTGTGTTCCGGTGTGACTCTGCTAAGGTACTGTCTAGGTCTTCTCACAGCGGAGCAACACCAGAGATGAAAACTTATAATCTTAAAATCTTCAACTTATGAACTAAACTACCCTTCTCAGATTCGAAACAATGAGATCTAAGCTAAACTTTTGATTGTGTTTGACTGAGTTGGCAAAAGGTGAACCATGTATGTCCATGGGGTAAGTGGGGAAATAGAAGTAACCTGCATAACGATTAAATACTCCCCGAAGGACCAAGGCCTAGTGCTAGCAATGAACCGAAACAGAGAAGCTGGAGTTCTACCAGTGTGTTTCCAAGTGTTGTAGCGGCTATAACCACCCTCCAAAATTTTTGCCTGCATCAATTTTGAAGCCTCCCTTGGAGAGTTTCACTTGATGACTACACACACTCGGGATCACTCTGTGAGCTCGCATGAGTCTTTACATTCGCCTTGCTTGTTTATTGCACTCAAGTCTTTACATGTTGATGTCTAAGTCATGCTTTTGACCGTGTTTTGGTTATGCTCAAAGTCTTTGCTTTGTATGTGTTTTTTGTGTTCGCCATGAAACCATTTGTTGCACTCACACAGGGAGTCACATTCACTACCGCACAAGCATTGTCTTGATCATGCAAGATTAATCATGAGTGTCGCACTTGTCGCTTGCACCATTGGTCAGTCATGTTGAACATGTGTGTCTGGATGGTTCGGTCGTTTTGTTGTCAAATCATGGGAGTGTGTGTGTTATAGACATAGTTGGGCACTGCAACCCCAATCATATATGTCCATAAACCAAGGGCTTCTGAGTCCCTAAAAGTGTTGTTTCACACAAGGTCAGCTGATTACATCATCTCCCAAAAGTTCTCCATGGAAAACTGCTCAGAATTGGTCAAAACTAGACCATATAGCTTGCTCAGTGCTAAGGGTGCGATGCATCTCACCTGCCACATGCAAAAAGTGTGATGCATACTGAAAAGCCCTTCTGTAGGGTGCAATGAGTGAGAGTAGACAAATGGCAGAGACAGTTTGCAAGGTGGATGATCATGGAATCTTCCATAAACTTCTCCTGTGACACTTGCCTCTTTGAATTCACCCAGGGATGAGTAAGAGATCATGAATCTCCAAGTGGAATCAAGAACTATCAGAGAAGGGACACTAATCAAAATCCCAGAAGCTGACTCACCCCCCTGCAAACATCTATATATGGATCCCTCATCCCAGAGATCCAAAGGATGGAATCTTGTATTTTTTAAGGAAGTGCTATTGGTTTCTTGGTGGAACATCATAGTGTTGGGTGATCTAAGCTTTTCATGAGGTGAAGAAGGGCTTTCATGCTGGGAGGATGGCGCTGAGTCAGATCAATGGGTTGTAATCCTCTCTTCTACTCTTTCTATCAATAAAGCTATTTGAGTTTTCCTCCACATTCTTGTATGTTTGAGTTGATATATGAATTTGTGTGGTCAATATATATCTAGTCCTATATTGCTTATGATTGTAGATCTCTGTGCTTTGATGGTATTATGATTCTTTGACTTTACAGGTGCTCTTTGAAGTGGGGTAAGCAAGGAAGGAGCGGCGAAGATATGTCAAAGGGGAGAGGAAACAAGCAAGGAGGCAAGCAAAAGTCTAAGGTTGGTACTCTCTGCTTCTCTCTCATCTACTTCTCATAAAGGAAAATGAAAGTAACTTTAGTTTGTTTGCTTCTAAGATAGCTACCCATCTTAGTGGGACTAGCAGCTCTGAATGGACACTAGATTTCCTGATAACAAAATGTTGACTCCACTGGGGAGCGAATAGCTTGTTTGCTTGTTTATATTTGTTTGCTTTATAAACTATAGACAGAGCCTGAAGTCAAGCCAGCTAGCCTTCGAACTGCTTTTGCTATGCAACTGCAAAGTAGATCAATGCTGCTTCAGTCCATCTTTGGGTTTTGTTTATAAACTGAACAATTGATTTGCAAACATCCTAATTGCCCTAGTGGTGGCTCAAGTAACCTCATTAGATTAGCCCCTATGATTTGTATTTACTAATTATCATTAGCTCGGCCTAAATCCCTGAACTAAGTTGCAAACTGTGACCAAAAACCAAGTTAAAGTCTCATCCCTAGACCATCACACCTTCTCCTCTAGGCAATCTGGATGCATCACACCTCCCGTGTGCAGTAGGTGAGATGCATCCCTATTTCCCTGTGTTATAGGCGCGATGATCAGATAAGACTGTTTTTGCCTCCAGATTTTAGATTTTTCTTCACTCTCTTCAGCTTTATTTAGGAGTTTTGTTGTCTGTGATCAGTATACCACTGTGGAAACTCCCTTCCTTTGCATTATTCAAGCTCCATTATACAAATAATTGTGAATGTTTTTATGTATTGTTTTCCATTTACAGTTCTCAATTACAAAGAAGTAGCTTAATCGAACTGTCGTCTTTTGATTTGGAAGTGTCGCAAGTGTCGTTTTCAGTCAAAGAAAATAATCCTACTCTTCTTGATGGTCGATTACACTGTTACTCTTGTATTTGATTTGAATTAATAGTATTTCAAGTGTCGAAAGTAGTTTTCAATTCAAAATCGCAAAGTGTCATCATTGTCTTCTTTTCGTCTTTTGAAGAGAAAATTGTTAGTATTGTCGCTTTGAAAAGATAATTCAGATTTGTACTTAGCATTCTTTTTTTTATTCACACATTAAGAAAGTGGAAAAAAAATACATGCATGTGCATTTGCATTTATATTGCTTGTTGATTTTGATTTAGGACAGTGCATCTAGTGTGTGCTCTCTGCTTTATGTTGAAAGAATCTTACTCCTCTTTCCTTAGTAGCTAGGATTTTCATTGCAAAAAGAAGAATAAACAACTGTTAATCATCTTAGATTGCATTTTAGGAATTGTGCATCTACACCACATGGTGAACCTTAAAGGAAAACTTCTTAAGAAAGATCAACTGTAAAATAAATTCAATGAACATAAAAACGCTTTGGAACCTAACACACAACATTTAGAAGTCTAGGGTAGAGACGTATTCCAGTGTCGTAAAGCTTGTTAACTATCGCTTTCATCATAGGTTGGGTGATTCCTCCTCTTTGAGACGACAAGTGCCAGTACGGACTTGTGCTCCCATGTAGCATTGAGTATATATTGGGAGACCACAATAGGCTATATCCTTTATCTTTAGGAAATCGTGTTTGCTGCCTTATCGATCGTAATGCACTGAACACAGCATTCGGGAAAATTGAATGCCGTACCGTAAAAAGTATTATGCAGTTTTGTGATTGGTTTGGTAATCCCTCTGTTTATATTTCCAAAGTAGTCTCTTTCGTTCCTTTTTAGACTCCTTAAAGGAAAAGGTCCATCTCAGCACTTGTCACTTCAGGCTCATTAAAAATCGAAGGCAACTAGATTCATCTTTGGCTTTTTCTCGACTCTTAAAAATTGAAAAAGCAAGTTGTGTCAAAGCATCTAAAATTCATTTAATTCAGAATCACATTTTCCCCTTTATTTTGAGTTGATCAAGTAATCCGCAATCGTGGAAGAAAGTGAATCGAAACCCCATCGTTCACGGAGACTAACTAGTCAACCGTCTTTAACTCCGAAAAAGAAACTATTCTGGACCAAGCAAACTCGTTTAACCAGATCAAAGTCCCTTAATTTGCTTGGAACTTATGTTCCAACATCCTCAGGGAGGCCAGTTACTCCAACCATTTCTGGTATCCTTGCCTCTATAGAAGAAGTTCCGCAGTCACAAGAGGACATTAGAACTGATCCTAGTGTAACTGTAAACACTTTTATTCCTGAACCGGCTCCATCTACAGCTCATTCAGAAGGTGTTATCCCTCCAACATCTGTCGCTACAGAGTCTATACCTTCTTCGGCACTAGAAATATTTTACGGACCTGACGGTCTACCTCTCCCACCTGGATTGATTGCTATAGAAGAGATTGAGGAGGATCTTCCAACCAGTACTCCATCGCATTTTGGAGCTGGGATCACCCTATATCCTTCTTCATCAGAAGTTAGTCTCCCTTCATCGCAAGTTCCTGTAGAATCGCTAGGAAGTCTTTTGGATAGACTCGATATGTCTGAACAACCGTTGACATCCAGGACTATGTCATCTGATGCAACAGTAGCAGAACCTCCTGTTGCTACTCCAACAATGTTCGTTTGTGTGCCATCTGTCCCAACTAGCCCTCAACTACTAGATGGAGTTCACCCAGGGACTGTTTCGATAGTATGGTCTGTTCCTGTTTGTTTGTCCGGGATAATATCTAGAATCTCTTATGTTGGGTCTCAGCAAATTGATCCTTTACAACAGTATCAATTTGGGCAGTCCAGTCTCCAGAGGCCAATTTTACCTTTGAGCAGTAGATTACCTCCATATGGGGGACAATATGCACTTTCATTGTTCCCTCTGGGAGAACAACCATATGAGAGTTCACAACAGAATTCAGGTCATGCTGGAATGACATCCAGTGGTTGGGTGCCAATATTGCCTCAACAACCAAGAGTTGTATACTCAATGCAACCAAGTCTACCTATGTCAAATATCCCCACTACACTGGCTATTTTGACGGTGTCGCAAGTACAAGCGTTGCCCGCTGTATGCCAACCTTAAGTTTCTCAGGTCGTAATGCAACAACCTCTTGTCTCCACGACACCACCACAATCACCGGTTAGTGGCTCCTTAACTGGAGTGACCCAAGTTCAAACGGGTACTATTACCCTTCATCTTGGTCAGACAGCTAGTATTGGCCAACAACAAATGGCTTCGCAACCATGGTTGGTACATTATCAACAACCACAATTCCAACAAGATTACCGAGGACCTGAGCAACAAAGCTTTGCAGGTAATGGGCATCCGTATATTCAAAACGGTCAACATCAATCATATCATAATGGTTATGGCCATCAACCTTACCAAAGTTATTAGCATCAAATACATTATGCTGGTATGCAAAGACCCACTGCTCAGGCAATCCCATCTTATCCTAGGTATGCTTTGCTGAACCTGAATTAACAGTTGCCCTTCATGGTGACTTTAGAGTTACTAGATCTAAATCGACTAACAAATGATCCAATTGCTTATGCCCCTTGGTGGCTGGGGATTCCTCATAAACTTCCGTCAGATATTCCTACATTTAATGGAAATCCGGGTGAAGACCCGTCGAATCATGTGATGATCTTTCGTCTGTGGTGTTCGTCCAACACTCTCAATGATGATTCAATTAGGCTTCACCTTTTTCCGCGAACGTTAACTGGTCTGGCAGCAAAATGGTACATCAAATTTCCTAGAGCTTCATTCGATAACTTCAATGCCCTTGCCACAACCGTTTTAACCCATTTTCAGTTACCAATAAGGTACGAAACAGGAACAGAGCTTCTTACCAATTTCAAGCAAACGACAGCCACTCACATATCTGATCATATTCATGAGTGGCGACGTCATCGTAGAATGGTAAAAATGTATGTTCCTGATCAGTTGCTGGTTGAATGGTTTATTAAGTCATTGTTGCCTTCTATTACAAAAGATGTTGCAAAGGGAGGGGTCATCAATGAAGAGCAAGTCATTGCTCATGCGCAATATCTAGACTTGATCTATACTCAGTCTGGCACGCTCTACGACAAAATCCCTGATGCTCCTAGACCAGAGTTTTCCGTTCCTCCTCCTCCTAAATCAAACAAAGACTCTCATGCCGGCGATGGCATGATAGGTACGACTAGCATGAAAACTATAAAGGCTACATCAAAGAAAGCTCGTATGGTTTCTAGTCAAAATGCAAATGAGGAACTTCTCGCCTCGGAGGTTAATGTCGTGTTAGCCGACAAAAGCAAAGAATCGAAGCAACTAGGAGGCAAGAAGAAAAAAAAGGGAAAAAGAAGAAACAGGACGAGTTGTCTCCTGAAAAATATTATGCAAACCCTTCTGGAGAAAGGAAACCAAGTCATCCATGCTTTATATGCGATGAGGATAATTGGAGGAAAGACTATCCACCTAAAGCTGAGCTTGGAAAATTCTTCAAGAATTCAAAAACCTCAGCGGTATTGACTAATCTATTTCCAAACCCAGGAACCAATCTAGTTGCTAGTGACAATGCTTCCCCATCCCAAGTTCTTTTGTTATCCATTTCGAAATAGCAAAATGATGCTTTGATATCGACAAGGAATAAAGATTACGGGAATCCACAGCTGTCGAACAACAAGGCTATTGATCAACCTAGTAGTTCGACAACAGCGTCGACCGAAGTTGTGCCACCCATCATTCTTGAGCTAAAGATAAAGCCGCCAAAGGGAGTCGTACACAAATCGACATTTAATCCTCGTGCTAGAGCAGCACGGAATTATAATATAGTAGAGGACCTGGCCCAATCGCCGTCTGCTATGTTGACACTTGAGGTACTGCAAAATTGCCCCTCCCAGAAGCAGGCTTTATTATCAGCAATTGGTGGGATTGACCCAGCGGATTCCAATCTTGTGGCCTTTAATCATAAAGGATATGACCCACAGTTACCAGCTCAGCTCGCTTTCCTCATTCAAGTGAAAGCCCTCAACAAAACTGTTCATCGAACAATTATTGATGAGGGGGCATCTACATGTATTATGTCAATGAGTTGCTGGAAAGCTTTAGGTTCACCACCCTTGTCGTGATCGTCAACGACGTTAAAAGAATTTGATGGATGAACATACACTCCATACGGGATTTTAAGTAACTTGCAAGTTGAACTGGGGGGCAAGATAGTAGAAATTGATGTTGAAGTTATCGATGGAAACCTCAACTACAACATCCTACTGGGAAGGCCCTGGATATATGCTATGGTTGTTGTTGTGTCGACATACTTCAGAAAGATTGCATTTCCTTTTCAAGGAGGGATTACAATTGTCAACCAACAAACCTTTCTCCCCAACAGCTCACAAGTTACCGGAAGGATTCTGATGATCCATGGAAGCTCTCAATTGCTTCAAAATATCGGAGTAGGCCTACTAAAAGACCCTACATTAATGGGCACTTTTGCCCTACTGCCTCCAAACAATCTAGTGAAAGTGGCCACGGTGGGAACCTGCAATATGGTGCCTTCTATTCAAAAGATGTTTGAACACAATGTTAGCATGGATCATCACCAGGTTTTGCCTCCAAGCCTAGTAGAAATATTGTAGAAATCAATGTTTTTGGCATGGGAGGCAAACCCAAATCAACACTCATCGATCATTTGGATAGATAGGTCTAAGGAATATGGTACCTCTTCAGATCCTTGGTCGCATGTACATTCTACAGACGAAGGGATTGTTCAATCAATGATGATTGAGGGGGCACCATGGGAAGATTACCACCATCATTCCCATCTTCCAGATTACAAAGAAGATTGTTCTGGTGACCTTAATCATCCTTCAATTTTTGATTTCCTATCAAATACTGTAAATACAGTGGATTCTGAGTGAAACCTGTCCAATATTGAAGAAACTATCGCCATAAATATCTCGACCAAACCAGATGTTGTAGAGAATATTCATGTCTGCAAATCTTGTTCTTCCTCAGAACTGGAAGTATATTATGCTCTCTTCATGAGTTCAGAGATGTCTTTGCTTGGTCATATGAAGAAATCCCAGGCATTGACTCAAGCATAGTTGAACACGAAATTAAGATGTATTCAGATGTCAAACTAGTATGCCAACGGCTTCGGCAGGTGCACCTGAAGAAAGCCACTACCATCAAGCCAGAAGTTGAAAAACTTCTCCATGCTGGTTTCATTTACTCGGTTCCTCTAACCGATTGGGTATCGAACATTGTTCCTGTGATGAAAAGACAAGGAACGATTAGAGTGTGCGTCGATTATAGGGATGTAAATCAAGCTTGTCCAAAGGACAACTACCCTACACCCTTTATCGACCAGATAATTGATGAATGCTCCAGATGCGAAATCATTTTGTTTATGGATGGATTTTTTGGGTATAATCAAATAAATATCCGCCCACAGGACCAGTCGAAGACTGAATTTATTTGTCCATGGGGAACATTCACATATTGCAAGCTACCTTTTGGTTTAAAGAATTCAGGGGCAACCTTTCAAAGGGAAATGAATTATGCCTTCCATGACATCAAGAGCATCGTTCAACCATAGCTCGACGATCTTCCGGCTCATTCGCGAAAGCAGACCGATCATCCACAGCATTTGAGAGCAATATTTCTACATTGCCGACACCACAAGATATGAATCAATCCACACAAGTGTGTGTTTTGTGTCGGTTCTGGTTGTTACTTGGCTTTGTAGTTTCAAAGGACGGGATTCACCTCGACCCCTGTAATGTTTAGGCAATCATCGATCTGCCTCCACCTTCAAATTTTCTTCAGATCCAGAAACTCCATGGGAAAGCAAACTTTCTAAGGAGGTTCATTCCAAATTACGTCGAACTTTCTAAAGGTTATACACATCTGTTGAAAAAAGAAGTACCCTTCAACTGGGACCCGGTTGCACAAGCTTCCTTTGATGCTATAAAGGAATCCCTAATAAAAGCATCATTAATGTATGCTCCTAATTATCAAAAAGACTTTAACCTGTATCTAGTTGCAACAGATACAACCATCGCAATGGTTTTAGTTCAAGAAGATAATGGAATCAAACATCCTGTCTATTATTTAAGTAGAAACTTAAATGATACAGAAAGCAAGTACTCCTATGTTGAAAAGTTGGCTCTCGCAGCTGTTCAAGTAGTACAGAGATTTCAACACTATGTCCTCTTTCGAAAAACTACCATTTTGTCAGATTGCAACCCCATGACTTACATCTTGTTGCAACAGTTACTGGGCAACAAATATTCCAAATGGATAGCAATTTTACAAGAGTTTAATCTGGAATTCGTAAAATCCAAATCAAAGAAAGCCCCGATTTTCACAAAGTTACTATGTGACTTCCCATCGTTGTCCAACGATTCAACATCCAAAGTAGTAGTCGTGGATGAATCTTTGTTTATGATATCTTCAAGTGATCTGTGGTATGGAGATATAATCATCTACCTCCAGACCCAAACATATAGGTCTAATACCTCCTACTCAGAACAACGATGTACTCGATACCAAGCAAAAGACTACATGATCATCGGTGATACGCTTTACCGTCGTGGTATTGATACAGTTCTGCGGAGGTGCCTCACTCATGAGGAGGCCAAAAAAGTCTTGAATGATTGTCATTCAGGCGCATGTGGGGGGCATCAATCTGGTTACGCTACGGCACAAAATATTTTACGAGAAGGATATTTCTAGACAACCATGTTCAAGGATTGCATAACCGTAGTCATAAATTGCCATGCATGTCAAATATTTGATCACAAAACCAGAATACCACCCGCACCTCTGCAGCCAGTAGTTTTTGTTGGGATATTCGCCAAATGGGGCATAGATTTCATGACATGTAACCCCACCTCGACTGAGGGGCATGGTTATATCATAGTTGCAGTTGACTATTTTACGAAATGGGCTGAGGTGATGCCTACATTAAACAACAACGACAAAACGACTGCTCTTTTCTTTTTCAATCATGTAGTCTCCAAATTCGGTGTTCCACAAGCTAATAGTCAAATGTCATCCCTAACTAGTATTTTCACACAAGGAATGTCTCATCAATCTCCAGTCCATCCACCTGATGAACGCGAGTAATTCGGTGATTGTGACTGAAACCTAGGGGGTATGCACCCTGGTCTGCTTTGGCAGGAAAACTTCAGGTATAGGGTAGGTTTCCACAGAGGATATATGACTAGTCTGACACACCCGTCCGTTTAGGAAAATGGGATTAGACTGGAATAAGATACTTCCGTCAGAAGGTAGGCCTTTCTCGATAGAGCAAATGCTTTGTCTGCAAATTGAAGGGTAACTTGGAAACTCTACTTTGCTATACCTGGGGGCATGCAAACCTTTTGCATGCAAGTGCAAAGCGCCTAGCATAATGCTAACCCCATAGTTTTTCTAACTTCAACCGCTTAAGTTAGATGATTGGTCGGATTGACCGTTCACCTTTGCAGGAGCCAAATGGCACCGACAAAGTAAAGGAAGATTTTTCCTACCTAACCTTAGTAGGTAATTAACCCTTAGGACAGTAGTTGGTCATTCCTTGCTTGCATGTGAAAGGCAGTGGAGCAAAGTTTCGAATGGTGCAAGCTCCCTAAAAATTGAACCTATCGATGAGACATCCTTATTATACGACTGGCACGAGCAGTTTTACGTGAAATTCAAGCTCGTTAAAAAATAAACCTAGCAATGAGCAAATGTTCCACCAGAGTTTAAGCTCATTAAAAAATGAACACACCTCCAGTAAATAACCATTGCGAACGCATTATCATAAGCTTTTGAGCCTTGATCGTGTTCTTACCATCACCTCCACTCTGTTTTAGCCGATCATATGCCTCCATTTGATTGCTTACCCTTTTGAGGAACAACTGCGACGAGTGATTTTGTTAGCCATCCTCTTGACACTGCCGTGATTGGAAAGTTACAAACCTTACATGGAACCAGTTGCTACCCGAAAATATCACTCATTCCTCAAAAAACGAGTCTCCTTTAAGCTCTTTTCATCTGACTTGTAAAATATGAAAAGATTGCCGAGCAATTGGCCTCTCCATCTCGTTAAAATGATTGGAAGTGCTATCCCTCCTCTAGATTTTAATCTTTTTGGACCTGAGGGATCATTACACAAAACAATCGAGCGCTTGTCTTATTCGGCTCGTTAAAACTATTGAAAATTCATCCCTTTCATATTATTTTATACTTTTTTGGACTTAAGGGGTAATATGACGAAAAAGGATTACTAGAGTTTCCTTTCCGTCCCTTTTCAGACTCTCTAAAATTGAAAAAGGACCAAGTTATATTTGTCGTTAAACTCGTTAAAACAAATAGCGACAAACTTGTCCATGCAGAGAAGAACGAGTTTCACTTTCGCTAGGCTCGTTAAAACATAGCGACGGGTTTGCCCAAAGGCCAAATTACAGAACAAGCATATATTATCCTCAAGCTTGACAAAAATAAAGAGGTACTGGTCAGCAATGACTAGGGAAAAATTGGGAAGAAAACTTGAAGAAACTTTATTGGTAGCAAGTCGCTCTTGAACATGACAATTTCACTCCATCACCATGATTGAGTCAGGTTGGGTTATTCCGTTCACCGGTCATATTACCATTGGTCCACCATACCATCCATTTTTGGGGTTAATGCTACCAATCCATTTCAGTGTCGCCGATATGTTCAAGAGAAGTTACTCAGAGGATTCACCAACCCAGCTTGTGTCTCATCCAATGCAATACCTCCACACTTCATTCTTTCATGACCGCCACTCTAAACCCTGTATCATCAGATCGTTTTCATTAATGCCCTCCTACAACAGGTCACTTCTTATCGACATCAACTCATTATCCAAGAAGTTGATCTAGGAACAACCCTTTTAGTACTTTGAAGCTTGCATGCCTCAATGGCAAGTTTCTCACTTCCGGCGATAGGTTTACATCAATGGCCTTCGACTGAAATATTTTGCGTGGTGTTCGACGCCAAGTCCCATTTTCACACCACGTGAATTGTATTGTCATACCTTGAGGGTCATCATCATTATCGGTGATTCCTCTCGTGCCTGCTAACAGCTTCCATAATTGGCTGGTAATCAGTCGATGTCTTTCCATGTTCGACTCTAGAACATCTTTTCACATGGATCGACTTGTACTTCGGGCGAAGGTTGAACGAGTTTGAAGACCCCGGATCTAGTTTCATCCATTCGGGCTACGATATATTCAAGAAAATAAAGACATCAAATGTACATCATTGCTGCACATATAATCATCCAAATCAAAGGATGATGGCTCTATCAGAATCATTCATCTGCCACATAGATGGTTGTTTGCCCTATGTACATGAAAATGAATTTATAAAGCTGAGCATGGGAATGCCCACCTCAGGTAGATCATGAAAATATTATGAAGATAATGTATTGTATTGTATCTTATTATAGGTCGCCTTCTAGTTTGAAAAACCTTGGATCCTCATGATAAAGCATTTCACCCGACATCAAAAAAGATTTACGACCTCATGCTTTAGGGGGCAACTATTATAAACATATTTGGGCACTGCAACCCCAATCATATATGTCCATAAACCAAGGGATTCTAATTCCCTAAAAGTGTTGTTTCACACCCTAAAGGAACAAGGTCAGCTGATTACATCATCTCCTAGAAGTTCTCCATGGAAAACTGCTCAGAACTGGTCAAAACTGGACCATACTGACTGCTCAATGATAAGGGTGTGATGAGTCTCACCTGCCACATGAAAAAAGTTCGATGCATACTAAAAAGCTCTTCTATAGGGTGCGATGGGTGAGAGTAGACAAATGGCAGAGACAATTTGCAAGGTGGATGATCATGGAATCTTCCAGAAACTTCTCCTGTGACACTTGCCTCTCTGAATTCACCCAGGGATGAGTAAGAGAGATCATGAATCTCCAGTGGAACAAGAACTATCATAGAGAGGACACTAATCAAAATCCCAGAAGTTGACTCACCCCCTGCAAACATCTATATATGGATCCCTCATCCCAGAGGATCAAAGCTGGAATCTTGTATTTTGTAAGGAAGTGTTTGTTGGGTTCTTGGTGGAACATCATAGTGTTGGGTGATCTAAGCTTTTCATGAGGTGAAGAAGGGATTTCATGCTGGGAGGATGACGTTGGGTTAGATCAATGGTTGTAATCCTCTCTTCTTCTCTTTCTATCAATAAAGCTATTTGAGTTTTCCTCCACATTCTTGTATGTTTGAGTTGATATATGCATTTGTGTGGTCAATATATATCTGGTCCTATATTGTTTATGATTGTAGATCTCTGTGCTTTGATGGTATTATGCTTCTTTGACTTTACAGGTGCTCTTTGAAGCAGGGTAAGCAATGAAGGAGTGGCGAAGATCTGTCAGAGGGGAGAGGAAACAAGCAAGGAGCCAAGCGAAAGTTTGAGGTTGGTACTCTCTACTTCTCTCTCATCTACTTATCATAAAGGAAAACGAAAGTAACTTTAGTTTGTTTGTTTCTAAGATAGCTACCCATATTAGTGGGACTAGCAACTCTGAATGGACATTAGATTTCCCGATAATAGTGTGTTCATCTGATCACCTATGCATATTTCTGTTGTTCACACACTTAGTCAATTTCGTTGAAGTTCTGACGACCAGACTCCTCATTGACAGTTGGACCATCACCCTACTTTCGACTTGATCGACTATCAACCAGAACAACACAGAAGCACCAAGCTAGTTCTTTCAAGTAGCGCTACCCACAAGCAACTCAGGCAGCACTCATGTTGGCCACTTGGACAGTCGACGGACTATTCATCTAAGAAATTGCGTAGTACGCATGAGCAAGCCTCCCACTACCCATTAGTCACCTCAACTTAGAAATTGCGCAGAGATGATCAGAAGGTCAGCCCTCTGGCCTTAGTGTATTTTTCCCAGTCAGTGGCTCCCAGTAGCAGACTACCTGTTCCCTCCAGGAATTGCGCAGTTTCTGCTACTAGTGACCCCAACAACCAACTAGCAGTTCCATTTGGGAATTGTGCAAGTCTGGCTGCCAGTGGCCCTAGTAGCCAATTGGTATTTCCCTATGGGAATTTCATAGTTCTAGCTACCAGTGACCCTAATAACCAATTGGAAGTTCCCTCTAAAAATTGCACAGTTCTAGTTGCTAGTCTCTTGGGTAGCTCTCTAGAAAAATTGTGCAATCCCTACCCGCTGACCCTCCATGTAGCCCAGCCTGTTTCTTTGGAAAATTGCATAGAGCATGCTTGCCTTGCCCTCCTGCATCCCAAACTGTCCCTCCCAAAATTTGTGCAATTTTTCGTCCCATCCGAGCTAAACCTTGTAGACAGTCACTGTCAACTTAGATTATCTGTCTCCATCCCTCAGTGACTCTTGTGCAGCTTTCATCAGCAATTTCCCAAAGCCATTATCCAACATCACAGGCCTGCTGCCTCTCCCGGTCACCTGCATCCAAATGATCATGTGTCATGGTTTTAGGTTTTAACCCCGAACAAAAATTACCTGCATACGAATTCTAAAATATAGAAAATAAACAATAGCGAGAGAATAACACATACAACAAACACATAGAGATTTTCCCATGGATCCCAAAACCGAGACTACCAGATTGATTTTTCATTATGTTCCTTTCAATGTTACAATACATATATATACATGTCGAAGCATTCAATACCATGGATTGAAAATTGTCACGCCTAAAACCATGTGTGAAAACCATGCACAAAACCATAGGTAGGTTTGCCCACCTGATATAGGGTCCAAAAAAAGTTTCCCCAGCGACACCGTAGAGGGGGGCTAACTGCCCCCCTCAAACCCCCCAATACAGGGGGGGCTGCTGCCCCCCCCACAACGCAGTCGGTGCAACGAAGGGGGGGCTCCACCCCCACTTTCACCCCCCAGTTGAACTAGGGTAGCTAGTCATGGAAAGAATATAACATAGCCCAATAATGGTAGACTAGGAGGTTTTGGATTTGATTTCATCTCGTCATGAGTGGATGAAGGTATAGGTACACCAACAAACATGTCAAGATGACAAACGGGATGAACAAAGGGAGCACATGCATATGGACAAGTTCACCCACAGATGAATGAACGAAGCATGCGAAGCAGATGAATGTGACAAGCATGCACCTTCACGAACATAGTGAGCTTGTCAAGCCTTCCAATATGAAAGCAAGGAACAACATGCTAAAGCTTCATCAAGTGAACCAAGGACCATTGAAGACTCCACGCATTTCGCCATGCAGAGGTGAAGCTATGATACACCATGAAGACATCCATCACTCAACAACACTCTAGCTCAACATGCACTCCAATAATAGCACAAATGTACCAACATTGTCATGTCAAGTCATGTCGAGTCAAGTCATGAGTCATGTTGCCCACATCTCCACTATGGGCTTGTTGTTAATCAATGTGATGTAATGTGGAAGTCCAAGAGACCCACTTGTTGAACATAGAGTCATGTAAATCGGAAATTCATGGAAGTCGAACGATCATGAGGGTAGTTAAATAGCCACAAGGGTTAGTTTCACCCTTGGCTATAAATACCCCCCTCATTTGTACATGAAAGGAATTTTTCACCTCAGCTCCTCCCATATAGCTAAGAGAGTCTGTAATCTTTTCTTTGAGGAGTAAGTAGTGGCTCCAATGCCCTGCTGATGGGGCTAGTGATGTATGGTGTAATCATGTGTCTTGGAACTTTTGCTTAATTCATAAGCCTGTAAACATGCCAACATGTTTTCACACATGTATTGTAGTTTTTGTAAGACTGATATTTAACACTTGTAATGCATGTTGCTTTAACCGTGTGTTCTACATCTGAACTAATTCATTTGTTGTAATGCATAATCTATTAATGGAAATTTGTTATCTATGATGTTAATGATGTCCCATCTGTGTCGACTACTCTGTCAGACATTAGACAAACCTTTCACATGAAACTTGTTGTAAAAACTGTTGCACTCGTCTCGGACTGATCCGTAAGTGTTGTACGTGTTATCTTATCTTGTATGTTGTGACTGTTGCATCCGAGTGGACTGCTCTGCTGGAAGCTATGTATGTCCTTTGTGTTGTGTGTTCCTAGCTGAGTTGGGACTGATCCCTTTCAACCTGGAACTCACCTTCACCTTTTCCCTCACATGGAAAGAACCATTGACACAAGTACACATACACTCACCAGGCATGTGAACCTCTCTTCTTGAAGACAAAGTGAACCACTCTCCTGTGTTGACAAGAAAGAGTTGAGGAAAATACTTAAAATAATGGCAACCGAGCCATCATATTGAATGGGACTCCCACACCAAACAGTGTGAGGTCTAGTTGGGACTTCATACCGGGGTGATCCCCTGAATGTTGGCAGGTCCAGCACCATGAACAACCACTCAGAAGTTGACCTCCCTGTTTTCACTACCATGGTTCAAGAGGATGCTGTGTTAGCTCCCATTATTCATGGAAAAGAGGCTATCCATGTTATTGTGATGTAAAATACTCTAGCAGAGTCTATATTGTAACTCTAGTTAAGAGTTGAGGTAGTCAAATATTTAACCACTAGTAGGCTATCGTGTTGTGTTATAACCAGGATACTAGGAGGAAGAGACATTATATACTTTTGAGTGAATTTGCCCCATAGCTGAGCAAAAATAACCAAGAGGGGTAGGAGGTAGAGCACATAGAGAGGATTTTTGCATTGTATTAGCCCATAGGCCACATGACATACTTCTTTGTACCTGCAACCATATTTCTAGATAGAGAAAGAGAGTGGAGCAACCTCACCTTCCAACTAGGTTTTCTCTCGAAACGGTTTCCCAGAGAATTTCTTGTGTCTTATGTGTGTGTGTTGCTTTTTTTCGTTCTCTTTTTTCTACATATTTTCCATTCATATGCATACACTAATTACAATAAAATCTACAGATATAAAAATTTAATAAAAATATAATATTTGTAGAAATTCATATTTTTAATATAATATTATCAGATCTATTGTGATGAACTGTCCAATGGAATATCCATGGCAGTTTACAGATCAATATGAGAGCCCAAAAGTTGTTATTCTATCTTTTATTATTAAAGGGTGGCAAGGTGGTGCTAGGAAAGGAAGTTGTAGCTTCCTTTAGAATGTTGTCACCTCCTTCCAGTAGTGGTTGGTAAATAATTAGGGGTTGTAGCTCCTTCCATTAGTAGCTAGTAAAAACAGAAGTCACAACTTCCTTCAAAATAAAATTAATTTATTAAGATAAATCTTGTGTATCTTTGATGTTATGTTATTTATTAATGTTATGTGATACTAAATTATAAGAAAAAGTGAAATATCAGTTCATTCCCTTCTCAGTGTTTCTAACAATTAGAATCAAAGTCGGTTACCCTAAAAATAGTCTAGTCACTGGAGGGAAGATCATGAACAAGTATGGATCAAATGGAAAACATTTATTCAAGAAAAAATTAGGTATTTAATGTTAATGACTATGCATTATGGAGCAATGGCATGGAAACTTACTTGAAGGCTTTAGGAGTGGATTTTTGGCTCTCCATTATTAATGGCTACACAATTCCAAAAAATCCTCCAACTGATCCTGATGAGAAGAAACTGTTTAGGTGTAATTCAAAGGCTCTTCATGACATCACTAGTGGATTGTCAAGAACCACTAAAACCAAAGTGATGATGTGTACCACAACTAAAGAGGTTTGGAATAAACTTAAAAGTACCTACGAAGGTTATGATAAAGTCAAATAGGTCAAACTTCAATGACATAGAGCACAATTTGAAAAATTGAAAATGGATGAAACATAAAACACTGCATCCTATTTACTTAGAGTATATGAAGTTGTCAACACTGTCAAAGGATTAGGAGAAGAAGTCAAAGAATCCTTGATAGTACAAAAGGGGCTAAGATCACTTCGTTTGGGATATTATGCCAAGATATTTGTTATAGAAGAATCGAGGGATTTGAACAAAATGAAAATGTATGAATTACATGGCACCCTTGCAGTGTACAAAATAAGAACATATACAAAAGTTTGACGATCAAATAGAGAAGTAAATTTTAAAGCCATAAAGAAGACAAGAAACAAATAACTCAAGGCAGAAGGAACACTAGGCAATGAATCAGATGAAGAAGAATCAAATTTTATTGGGAAGCTCAAAATGGGAGAAAGAAAACAAAGTTAAGTTACCCTTTAAATGTTTCAATTGTGGAAAAATAGGTCATTATGATAAGAGATGTCCTTTTTCAAAAAAAAACTTCCACAAGAAAAATATTCATTTTAAAGAAGATAATATTTCTTCATATGAGAGTGATATAGAAAAATGGGATGCAAGAATAGTTCTCTTCATAACCCAAGAAACCAAAAATAATGATCATGATAATGAAGAGGTCATTGATTCAAATGAAGAAACATAAGAACCAAACATGAAAATAGATTACTTTGGGGGACTTAAAAATGATTAAAAAGCCAAATAGGAAGATGAATATCTTAAATAAAAGTTGAATAATAATGAAAAATAAACTGTTAAGATTAGAAACAAAATTAGAGATTGAAAAGTCTACTTGAAAAAAGAGATGAAGAAAATATCTCTGTAAAGGTCCAACTTGAAGAAGAGAAAATAATTGAGGAAGTAATGAAGGTCCGTATGATGAAAGAATAAGAATAGTGTGAGAAGCTTGGAAAGGAAGTTGTGTCATTGAGGTTTGAAGTTGATAAGCTCAATAAGAACTTGAAAATCTTGATAGTGTTGGATAAAATTCTCAGTTGTCAAAGATCATTAGGTGATAAAATGGGTCTTGGTTATATAGGTGCATCTTCAAGCAAATAGGACACACACTCAAAGCCTCCAAAGGAGGAAACTAAAAAGTAGTTAAGAAATTATGTTGATGTTTCCAAGAACACCCATCACAAATAAGGCAACAATGAAATCAAGGATAAGGATCAACAGTGGAAAACCACCTCCAAGGAAGAAAAAATTTAGAAGATCATCTTACTTTCCCATGTATGGAAATATTTTTCTCAGTCTTTGTTACTTTTGTGGAAATTTTGGGCATAAACCAATTCATTGTAAAATCAATAAAGATTCAATTATGTAAGAAGTAGGAATGATTATGGATTTTCAAGAAATGACCATAGATCAGGAAATGTTCATGGATCTACCAATAGAAACTACAACCCATTTGAACCATTACTGAATCATAACATTGTATGCTACAAGTGGAATAATCCTGGTCACAAGGCATATGATTATAGGCTTATGAAAGAAAATGCTCCAATCGTTAAAACAAAGAAGCAAACTATGATATGGGAAAAGAAAAATAAGGAAGATTGCAATCTAGCATTAATCGTTGAAGATAAAGAAGATGAATGGTACATAGAAAATGGATTGTCAACATATATGATAGGAGATCAAAACAAAATTTTCAGGCTAAAAAGAAAAAGCATAAATGTTGCATTTGGAGATAACTCCTTCCTCAAGATACTTGGAAAAGGTGTAGTAAATCTTGGAAGTGAACATGTAAAAGCATAAAAAAATTTGTTGGTTGAGGATTTGAAGCATAATCTTCTTAGTGTTGACAAAGTGTATTATTAGGGGTATAATCTCTTTTTTGATTCTTGGAAATGAAAAATCAGAGGAGAATAATGAGGAATATTAGTTGCAATAGCTACAAGAATACCAAACAACATACACATTCTAGACCAAGTAGAGAAAAGGAAAATTTTAGCCAAGAAAAAGAGCTTAAAGAACAACAAAGAAGGAAATATAAGAAGATAGGAGAAATTTTGAGTGCCATGTGTTTAGGGGAAACAACACAAAAGAAACGAGTCACCCTTTGTCATTAATGTCAAAGGGGAAGAAAGGAAGTTGGAGACAGGGGGAGCATGAGTATTGAAATCAATGACAAAGGGGGAGATTATTGAATGAAATTTTCATTAATGTCAAAAGTCAATGAATTTGGGTGTAAGACCACTCTATAATGGTATCCCTCATCTTTCCATTTCACTTTATAGGTCACGTGCCTTGTGGATATTTTGGTTGGAGAGATATTCAAGTTTGAATATTGTGCATAATCTGTCTCAAGTTGAATGGGTTTGAGCCCACATAAAATGCATGACACAAACAATTTCAATATGGTCCAAACCTAAATCATGGTTGTACATTAAAAATGAAAATACAACCTCCATTTCTGACAAGATAGTCTTCATGCTTAAATTTAATATAATTAATTTATACGCAAACATCCTTATGTTGACTCTAGCAATAGTTGTGATTTTAAAGGGGAAAATTCTTTGTATTTTAGGATCAGGCCAACCCTAAATAGGCATCCCTCCAAAAATGTATAAATATGGATAGTCGTGGGAATTTAAAGCAATTAATTTGATGCAGCTGAGTATATAACATCTTAGGAGTTGTCCAATGAAAAAAGAAGGAGGAATCTTGTGATATGAAGAGCAGTGATCAAGGATAAAGGACCTGATCTCTCAAGCATTTTCTAAGGAAAAGGTTGTGGAGGAAATATTTGTTGATCAATACTATTTAAGGGTCAAATATGAGGCATATATGAAGCATACATTCACCAAATATATCTGAATTTGAGGTAGTCTAAGGTAGAGATTCGATTTTTGAGTCTGAGGCAGAGATCCAAGTTTTGAATTTGAGGCAGTCTGAGGAAGAGATCCAAATTCCTAAGGTAGAATCCAAGGCCCCTCCTAAGGCATACATAGGCTTGTTTCATGGCTCATCCTAGGTAATTTGTTCAATCTATTTTGAGGAAACATAAGCCTCAAGTTAGGGATGTTCAAATTATTGATTAGGTATTTTGTTAAGGATTGTCTAAGCAACCATTAGGAGGTATGACTTAGAATATTTCTTTTAGACTGTGTATCCTTAAGGATCTCCACAAATTGAGAATTATAAGTCAAAGTAACAACAACATAAATATTTTGGACAATAAAGTAGTAGACCTGAAGTTGGATATGACTTAGTAGAGATAACAATGATTGGGTGATGTTGTAATTGAGTCACTAGCCCTAGTACGGGAGACCAACGCTTCTTATTCTATATTTTATTATTAAAGGGTGGCAAGTTGGTGCTAGGAAATGAAGTTTTAGATTCCTTCAGGATGTTTTTACCTCTTTCTAGTAGTGGCTGGTAAATAATCAGGTGTTGTAGCTCATTTTAATAGTGGTTGGTGGAACTGGAAGTTCTAGCTTCCTTCAAAATAAAAATAAATCATTAATATATATGTTGTGTATCTTTGATGTGATTAGTTAATACTATATGATACTAAATTGTGATAAAAAGTGAAATATTGATTCACCCCCCACCCCTCTTAGTATTTCCAACAAAAATCACTTACGTTCGTTGCATCATGAACACAAAAATAAAGTGCAAGATTCAACTTGGAATCATTGCATTAAACTTGCTATATGATATTTTATGATCCATACCTAAATTTTTTCAACTTTTAGTGTTGTTGATTTTTGAAATTGTGTTTTCCGAATGAAACTAAACTCTTTCACCAACTTAAAATTATATGGGTACTCAATGTGGGTCATATAGTGCATTGTATGTGGCTTAAATATGCTAGAGTGTATCATGAAATTTGGCATGGATTTTAGCCATGTTTTACATCATGGAATAAGCCTTATCTCGTGGGTCTTTCTTGGTGGGATGTACATGTAAAAGAAACGGAAATTAGAATCTCATAATGGGAAGGAGGTTGAAAGTCCTAATAGAACATAAAATTGGAATTCCTTGTGGAGACATAAGTTGTTTTGTTATAATTGTTATTCAAAATATGTAGTAATTATCCCAGAATATGTTATGTTGGTGATGAGTGAAGAGAGTGTCAAAAAATGTCTTGTTAACTACCTCTTTATGTTTCTTAGTTTACGAATAAAATGATATGGAAAATGTAAGAACTCATTCCAGAGTCCTTCAAATTGAATAAGTTTCCACAATAAAGTTCACAACATATCAAAAAAACATATTGTCACACCATATCAAAGCATGTAAATTGAATCTTGATTTACGATAATTTACATAACTTAAACAACAACAAGACATAACTTAAACAACAATACTTTATTGCAATGGCTTCATTACAGTGCTCTTTCTAGGACCATTGAACTAATATGCCATCCTATCGACCATGAAACTTATTAAACATTCTATCCTAGGGATAGTCTAAACGTTTTCTATCCATTTGAGCCCAAGTCCAAAAAAAAACCTGAGTGTGCTCGATATCCTCATTTCAACACCCCTTTGTTCCCAACAAAAAAATTAATCCCTCACTATCTATCCCACAGCCAAAACCTCTCCCCTGTCCAAATAAAATAAATAAATAAATCTCTCCTTACCTCCCCAAGTTCTCCTAAGGAATCTCCGTAAGAATTCCCCCACCTTCCTCAAATTTCCCATATTTATGTCCCCCTCTAAATCAATGCCATTAACCCCCATAATGCCCCTACCATCCTCCACTTATCCCCTTATCAAAAATTAAATTCAAGGAACATTGTCATGTTAGGGCATAGGAATGATAAAATATTAATATCCTTTTAATGTTAGTCAACTCTATGGATTCATAAGAATTATATCAATTTAAATATTATATAATCATGTTAAAATATATTTTATTAATTATAAGTCGGTATTAATGGTTAACTAATCACTAAACATGCCTAACTATTAATCAATCTTAAGGTTAATCATAGCTTATTCATTAATCAATATAAATCATTAGTTAATCATATAGCATAAGAGGCTACAAAATAATATCATATTTGTGTGAGGTGTAGGTATGTACCTAGCATACACATACCTCATACACATACTAATAATACTAATTAGAATCAAGCACAAAAGTCAATCACTCATCAAGTAGGTTAATAACATAATGTAAGATAATAGGATCAAGGAGGGGCATTACAAAGGACCCTAACTGAAAACCTAGAATCTTCCATAAAGACAACCAAAAGTGACTTCAAAATTTAGAGGCATTCTCTAGTATGATGGCAAGTGATTGGGGAAACTAGTTCCTAACATGTAAAAAAAATAATTGCATCCTTAGGAGTATTGAGTGGATTAAAAGGAATGGAGATTAGCATCATTTTACACCTACACATAACAACAAAGATATAGTCATACTTCCTCTTTGTTTTAGGTAAATTATTGATGAATTCCATGGAAATGGACACTCATAGTTTAAAGAGTAAAATCAAGGGTTAGTAAAAGTCATGCTTCCAATTAGAAGCCTTCGACTTGATCACAAAGTGAGCATTCATTGGTAAAGGCTTCCAATTGTTTATATAGAGAATGTGAAATGAGGTTCAATTTGTTGAAAATGTTTTCATTGATGTCAAAAGCTGTCCAAATGAAAGAGAAAGTTGCATAATCAAATAACATATTTCAAAATAGTGTTGTATTTTTTATGCCCCATTTGGATACTATATACTTCAATTTATTTTTAATCCATTTACCTAGCTCAAATGGAAGAATAACATATATGGTTGGAAATCATATTCCAAGACCTTTCCAATGGTATATGGTACTCCCTCTAACTCCTCACAGTTGAGGAGAAATTATTTTTCAAATATTCATTATACATTTTTCTAGTTGCACAAACCATTCCATCTAGTGGACAAGCTGACCCATACATTGAAAATGTTTCCCGAGTCTAAATTCTGAATGCTTTATATATAGGCATTAGAAGAAGAGTTTCAAGTCATTTTACTCAAGAAAGTTAGAAGTTGTTCAAACAAGTGAAGAAAAGGAGTCTTGAGGTTCACACGTCATGAACCAAAAGTGAAGAGGAGTGGATTTGGAGAAACTTTCTAGGAAGTATTTTTGCACATTTTTGAAGGGTTTTGGCTTATTTTGGAAGGGATTTTTGGCTTATTTTGGAAGTATTTTTGGAATACCTTTTGAAGGTTTCTTGCCCTAGTTATAAGGTTTATTGCAAACCCAATAATTGTTCATTTGTGTAATGTAAAAGAGGTTGTCCCCTCGAAGAGGCTTATTTCTAAGGCGTTGATCTATCTTTTCTATCTTTTTGTAAGTTGGTTTCATAACATTGAGGGCCAAAATTTTCCCCTTTGAAGGTTGAATTTAATATCTGTGCAGAGAGTTGAATTCTGGCGTGGAAGGTTAACTTTTAGGTCTGTTAGCGCTTGAGATTTCACCTCAGGCTAAGAAAGGCAAACCTTCAAGGCAACATCAAACCATTTCACCTCGTAGCTAGCCCTACGGGGTATGAGAAGGCTCTCTCCGGTCAATCTCGTTAAATTTTCAATGGGAAGAGATGACCAATCAAGGTAACACAGATATTAGGCTAGTAAACTGATTTGAAAGTTGATTTGGGGTTTTTTGGTGGCAAGTTGAGGATCTGCAATTTAGGGTGCGGGGATTGAGCTCAGTTTTTGCAGGTGGGTCTTTGGGGCAAGGTAGGAGTTTGTGCTGATGCTTTTAGCTAAGATGGATGATCAAGGAGGAAAGAGGAGAAGCTAAAGATGGCAAACAATGACTTTGAATCCTCTTTAGATAGTGGAAAACATAAACATTAAACAAATTTGAAAGTTGAGCATGACATGCATGAATTCAAACTTTATCACTTCATTTGTTTAATAAGCTGCAGTAAAGAAAGATATGGAACACATAAACACACTTACAATTACAATAAGAGAACACACCATCAACACAAGAGTCCACAAGAATCCCAATGATGTCTGCAAAACCCTGGTCTTCCTTTTCCTCAAATTGCAGAGATACAAGTAAAATATAAAATAGGAGCTTCTCCCTCAAGAGTCCAAC